>JAHWFP010257405.1:120169-138080 GCA_023313725.1 Lithobius niger | reverse complement strand
CCTAAAAAGTGAAAACAGATCCATTAATCAATTCAGTTGCCGACTTTTTCTTGAACTATTTCTGATAATCGTTCCCGTATCCCCCCCAAAATAGTTGGTCTGTGTTGAAACTTCTCTTCTTTCAGTAAATCCTTCGTTTGTCGGTCTTCACAGATAGAAAACTAATATTTGCCGGGTTCAATAAAGCAATTCTTGGGAGCGGCACAAACATTAATCGTCACAGACCGATCTCATAATCTTGCGACTAACACCAATAGCATTGCAAGAGTTAACGAGTGTAACACGTAACTGGCACAACAACCCATTTAACAAAGAAATACAATACATACGTTCGTTTCGACGGGCTTTTCGGAGAAAAATAAAGAGGGGTTGGTTGGCAATTGGGCACAACAACGGCAACAATTCAATTGTTTAATGGTCAAAAGCTAGCTTTGCGCTAATTATGTTATATAAAATATTATTTCGCTAAAAGTTAGGCCGAAACCGAACACTGCCGATAGAAAATTGAAAGACAAAGAATAGATTTGCTTGATTGACAAGTCAATAAATTATAGTGACCCGTCAAAGACGCATGGTGTGAAATTTTTGCGACCTTTGCGAAAAAATGGTTCAACCTTTTTTTAAAAATGAAAATGGAAACTGATCCACTTTTCTGGATGGAAAATCAGTCTGAAAAATTGGATACTGGTACGTACTATGTAAGAAATGTTTGGAGAAAACAATTTTTTTTCTTCTTAATTCTTTAGTCTTCTTGGACGTTTTCAGAAGCAGAAAGAAAGGCTAAACAAAACCAGGTGATTCAAAGCGAGAAACCTTTTGTCATAGAAAGGCAAAATATCGCCGAAAATAGGCAAGTTTTACGTGGAATTTTGTTACTACACTGAACCACATTTCCCCCCTAGTTTTCTCTTTTTATGGTGGTGACTTCCATGTAGGTTCTCGCAAGGTTTCCGTTTACTCTACACTCGCTGAAGATCAAGTGGAAAACGTCGTCGTAGAACATACTGTGAAATGAATTGCAAATTACACGATTTTTAAAAAAGTTGGCTCACTTTCACAACTTCGAGACCACAATATGTCCTTGGAGCGAAAAATGTTAAGTCCGGAAAACCAAGAAGCGGCAGTGTGTCGTCGAAAATATGCTAGATTAGATCTCAAAGTTGTGAAAGTGAGAGAAAATTTTTTGAAATTCGTGTACCGTAAATCGTGTATTAAAAGCCCAGTTGAAGCTAAAGCCCACCCCCTAAAATACTGTAAAGTCAAAATCATGAAATATCGGAGTTAAAGCCCACCCCTCAAATTGTCGTTTTTCTACGAAAAATTACCTAAAAGTTATATGATGTGAATAAAGTTGTACTGCGTGCTATGTTTACTGGCCCCTTCTCCCTCCCTGTAGTAATAGTGGACTCTTCCTTTAGCTCCTAGCACCTAGGCATCTCTCACCTATACTCCGTACGCGATTTGTAAACTGGGCGTGGCGCGCGAGCAGCTTGATTATAGCGTATTTTCTGGCTGCCAGTGTGTAGCAAAATGAGTCTTCGGCCCTTTCCGATCGGAGTAAGGCGCCCAACCAAGCCGTCATTTGCGCTGTCATCTGTGAGGACGGTGCGCCTTTTCTTTAGCTGCCATTGGCGTTCGCGCCCGTGATGCTTGTTCACCCAAGTTTCAACCAAACTCCAAAACCAATCCAAAACAAGATTTCTTTAAATCTAATCTTCATTATCAAGATTTGGATAATTACCTTCGAATTACAGTTATTGTTGCTCGAGCGGCTGACAGTTGAAAGTCGTCCAAGCTTGTTACCGTTGGCGCCTTTGGCCGTTATTTCGCTGCCGTTATGAACCGCGGAACTGTAGCGTCTGCTACGGCTGGAGTGGTACTTGTTTCGGCGAGTAGTTGCGCCCCTTCGTAAACTATTTGTTTAACACAACTGAAAGAAACCTTTGTTGCATCCTACGTGTCTTGGGAAACGGCGTTCTTGCTCTTTGTTGGTTCCTTGCTTCGCAGATAACAATAGACATTCCAAATAATTCCCTAGTTGGCTGTGAATCATTTTACCTCTTTTCCCAATTGAAGACGCGTTAATAGACGCCATTTTGTGACTGCTGTACTGACGGTATTTTTTACCCATGATGCTAGTCGTGGTGAACCGTGTTGTACTGGAGTGGACAATGATATTTTTTTAAGCAACGCCCAGTTTACAAATCGCGTACGGATTATAAGCCTCCTCCCTCTTCACAGCAATTAAAAGGATGTAAAAATTGGTCTTTCAGAGATCGTTCAAAAGCTTCGAATTTTCTGTAATAGATGTCCAGAAAGGTTAGATCCACGATTTACGGTAATATGCCAAAGATCGTAGCCTACTTGGCAAAATGATGCAAAGAAGAATTCGGTTATGCCAAAAACGTAATATAAGACCTGTATGGATGAATTTATTTCTTCAACACGCATGCACCACCACCACCACCAGCCACAACAAAACACTTTTTCAGACCTACAATTAGATTTTGGATCCAGAAAAATGGTCCCTATTTTTACTTTAAAATAAACAAAAATAGGAAAACTCAAAAGTTTGTGTTTAAAAAAAACTTCACAAGATGCAATTTACAGGACACTTGGGTGTATAAAGTGGTGCATACCAACGCAAATGTTAAGTATACGCAGTGTGTTCATTTTTACGTTTCACATAACTACATCAAACGCAAAAAAAAATCTTTTTATTAGTTGTATTATTTAATATCTAATCCAATTTTGTAATTAGTGACTTGTGCGTGTTGTGACCACATTGTCCACATGTAAAACTCACGGTCCTGCATTCAATCAAGCCCATTATCAATAGCCATACACATCTATCCGGGTACGAACTCCCTGAAAAAATATAATAAACCTGTAATGTAGAAAATGCAAAGTAATAATGCTAAGTAGTATATACACACGTGCTCAGCAGCCCATGCTGGTTTCATCGCCGTTTACATCTCTTTAAGTTATTTATTCAATCCACCCTAGAATAAGAATAATTGTATGATAAAAACTTAGCAATAAAAGTTGCACCACGCGAGTCCATAAAAGAACGAGTTGAAAGTGACAAGACTGGCGTTAAGACATGACGTACAAGGCTGTGTTGGCTAGAATGGGGAAAAAAAGTTATCACAACGATCTCTGACGTTGCGTGCCGTTTTACACACTCTGGGCAAGTTTATGGCAAGGCAAAATAATTTATTCTACAAAGCAAGGTTGTCTTTAAAAGATATTAACGCACGTAATCTTAAAATAAAATTTATTAGAATATAGAATGCTAAAAACTCTGCATTGATAAAATTTATTTAATTGACAGAAACCACCAGCAGCCAACCAACAACCTTTTCCGTCAAGTCGAAGTAGCAATTAACTAACCCAAAGTTTTTTCATAACAGTACATGAACGCAAATACAAGATGGGCTATAAAAAAAGCAACAGCAGAAATTTGTTAAGTCCAGGAGCGAGAAAAAAGAAGGGCCTAAACTTTTCAACAAAGTCCACGAGAAGACTAGCATCTACAATTTAACCGTTGGATTTTTTTCTCCCGTCCGGGACTTGAAACAAATTTCTGCTGCTGCATTTTTATGGATCACCTTGCATTCAATTCTGCCGATGACTTGACTATCAGGGTTACAATTCTCATTGTATGGATTACAAGTCTAGTGTACGTTTATTTACTACGACAGTCTCCTAGTAAGGGTAATAAACTGAATAAATTCTGCCATTAACAGGTTTTTAAAATAAAATCTATTTTTTTTTAAACTTCAAAATAAGAGGAGCCAACCTACCAACCTACGCAATCAAAAACAAAATAATCCCATTTGGATATCACGACTATGATATCATTTGAAATTTTTACACGGGTTTTTAACTTAAAACTGAACTACTGGTAACCAGTAAACATTTGGACTAATAGCCAGTCTAATCATTAGTTGTACACAAGCGCTTGCACATTGTAGTCTATCACAACGTACGCCATTGTTTTTAACCGGCGGCAGAAAATTCTGGTTGGCAAGTAGCATAACTGAACCCTTCAGCTCTAAAGAAAAACAAACGACAACAAATATCTTAAAACCTGTCACCTTGAATTTTAATTACTGCATCGCCAAAACACGATAAGGAGACCGCCATTGTTTTGCTGGAACGCGCAGAAATTAATGCCGACAGATGGTACTTATCAATTTCGACTCGCAGCCGACTGAGATAGTTGTTGGCTGCGAGTAGCTCAACGTCGAACGGCCTTAGCTGGCCGACAGTAGTGGCCAGCTAAGGCCGTCGAGACGCGTGAGCCACTCACAGCCAACAGAGGTACTCAGTCGGCTGCGAGTCGAAATTGATAAGCACCATCTGTCGGCGTTAATTTCTGCACATTCCAGCAAAACAATGGCGGTCTCCGTATTGTGTTTTGGTGGTGATGTAATTATTTTGTTGTACCGGACGTACGTAACGTATTCTTACCACAATTCTTGTGTTTTTTATTGTGTAAGTGATCAAAAGTAAAACCTGCATGTCAAAATGGATGTAATTCCTCTTTAACCAATAATTTCGACCTTATAAGTCCCAAATGTTTTGAAACTACAGTAAAACGGCAAAATGCTTTAGCGTTTATTACCACGCATGGCAGTAAAAATAAAACTCAACCGGATCAGCAAAATTGTTTTCTTAGTGACTGTTAATGGCAAGAAACATCCAAATGTTGAAACAGTCGCATACTAAAAAGCTGCACAGGAATCCTCTTTCATGGCTCTTTTATTTTTAAATATTCAGTTTGGCTTTTTCTACTTCTGGCCTATTTCTACACCAGGGGGAATATATTCATTGCTCTTGGTTCTTGGAGAATAACACGGGAATAAATTTGATGTTACAAAAAATGTGGGGGGAAATTTGCTCAACTTTCTGTTTCTTCAAAACTAGGTCTACACTTTTTGGGATTAATTTTATAAAAGAACTAGGTGAGAAATTCTTCCCTTCCATAATTATTATATTTCTCCCCGTTTCACAGGTTTTACTTTGTACTGAATTTATGTTTCGCCACTGCCTTTAGTCACAAGTTATAGGCGTAGATTCATATTTTTCTTAAATCGCCATTGGCCGGTAGATCAACATTTTTATTCACCCCATGTGAAACTTTGTCAATACCCTACATTAGAATGTTAAAATGTTCTGAATGCCAAAAAAAAAAATCATTTAATCCTTGCATCTGTCACACAGATTTTATAAACTGTTGTATGTTTACACAGCTTTTTAGGTCAACATCTTGCAAAAACTGATTTGAAAACAACTGTTTGCTCTATGAGAGAGGCATTTTGTGTCTAACTTCTGAACAACTTGAGGTTTGGTCCAGCATGAAGCTTGCAGAAAAACCTTTAAAATAGTATAGCCAAGTGAAACATTAAAATTCCAGAACAAGAAGTGAAAAGATAGCGAGTGGCCGGCTGATTTCTTACAGGAACAACTGAAGTATTATTATTACTGTGAAAGTTCGTCAAATTTAACGGTAATATTCTCCATAATGCTCGGAATTGTGACTCAAATCTGAAGTATTATGAAACTTTACCATAAGTGCAGGCCCCACTTTATTATTTTTTTTTATGGCTGCAGTAAAATCAGCATTTTAACAATGGTCTCATTGGTCGGTATTGGGTACCACCATTGCACATCATGAGATTTAATATACTGTTCAACACTACCCAATACATGTCCAGAGCTTGTCGGCAGCCTGTTTTCAGTTTACGCCCCAAATGCTTCGAAGCATTTCTTGAGAACCGTACGTATGCTTTAACCAATTGAAAGGGCAACTTGACGTTGAAACTGCAAATTTTCGGCAGTGTTATTACAGTACAGGGTGGTCCACAGAAAAACTGACAACCCAAGATTTTCTAAGTCCAACTTTCCTAGTTAGCACCCCCTCAGAATCAGGAGAGGCCAGAAATCTTCCTGTTTCATTAGATTTGATTTCTGTCCTATCCTGGTTCTGAGAGGTGCTAACTAGAAAAGTTGGACTTAGAAAATCTTGGGTCGTCCGTCAGTTTTTTGTGGACCACCGTGTATTGTCCGTAACCTACTACCTTCTTCCAGCGACTGAAGAACTTGCACTACCGCGTTTTACTTCATGTACTGTATTCGAATCACGTGGTGTTCCTTTAACTGGAGCCGTTGTCGCGATACCCTCTTGCTTATTGGGTGGAGAAGTGAGCAGACTTTCCTCAGCACTAACTGCAGTGGAAAACCCTGATCAATAAGAGTCTACTGGAATTATGTAGAAAATTTCCGCTCATTTTCACAACGAGGAGACTTTTTAATGTCCAGCTAATTTTCGGTGACTGGCTGCCACCATCCTCAGCCACTCCGACAAAAGTTTTTGGCCTCCGTGTGTTCCTACATCGTTGTCGTCTGCTTCGAATTTGTAACCGACGCTCCTCGCGGCCTCCCGTATTTGGTGGGCAGCATACTCTCAAGCTCATCTAGCTTCCACTTCCTGCCAAGCTGTTGCTTCAGGTCGTTGCCAATGAAGTTTTCGACCCGGGGAAATGTTGGCCCTTCAATATTCATTAGCGAAACACCACCAATTTCGTGCAATCGAATGGCAATTGATTCTAAGCATCTCAGATGCCTGACGTTTTTAGAATTCGACTTCACAAGTGTCTCAGCTTTTTCCCATCCAATATTATGCTTAGACTCCATGCAGTGAACGATGTTTTCCTAGAAAACCCTGATCACTTCTCCTACCCACTGAGCAAGAGGGCAGCACCACCCCACGATGCTCAGTTACAGGATGTAAAGCTGCACGAGATTCGAAAACCGTGCATGAAGTAAAAAAAAAAAAAACAGTAGTGCCAAGTTCTTGCAGTTTGCCTGAAAAAAGCAGCAGGTAATGAACTATAATTTAACACAAAAACTCGTAGTCTCAACTTCAAGTTAGACATTCCTACGAGTTTGAAAAAGTATGTAGTCTCAACAATTATATTACACTCAACCACTTAAAATTAGCCAATCGGCATTTAAGAAACGCTTCAAACCACTGCAAGCATGCTTTTCAAAACAAAAATAATGTTTCAAAAATACAATACAACCGCCAAGTCTCACCACTTTCAACCATGCATTCTAGAAGGCATGCACTCGAGACCTGCAAAGTAAGACTTCAGTAAATCCCGCGGTTTACCTTAAAACTTTACAAAAACGACCACCAACAATAAACAGCACAAAGTGTCCATTACTTTAAAATGAATGCTTTGGTGGTTATAAAAAGTGGCAAAATGTTGCTCCAAATGGCAGCGGAAAAAAAAAAACTCTTACCATAACAAAGCATTCACTTTTGCATACTTAAAAATATTCAAGAAAACAGATGGCACTTTCTTGTGTTAAAAGGAACTAAATCTCATTTTTTTTCCAGAACTAATAGAACATTGTCTATATGAAATGTTTTATGTATGACTCACGGCTGTTGGACCCTTTCTCGACATTTTTCTTAAATGGCTTGGGAATCACCAGTTTTACATTGTGCCGAATCCTTTAAAATATGGGATGATAAACAATGAGTGACTGAGGTCGATAAAACCGAGTCCGAAGAATACGATGACACTGAAAACCATTTCTACTAATAAGCACGAACTATTGAAAAATACAATAAATAGGCCACACATACAAAAAAGAATTGCCAAAAAACTTATTAAGACTAAAAAATAAATAAAACAATACAAACTTCCTGTTTTGTTTTCTTAACTTACAAATAAGTATTGTGCAACACGCACCAATTCACTTGCTGATTGCATTTTTTTTTGAGTGTGGACGGTTGCAGCCCCCACGTTTTACATAAAATATGGGAGTACGTTAGGGCACCAATCATAACGAAGCTCAGTCGCATACAATTTCTTGGAGCCGTGCCATCGTATAAAGTTTGCTTATTGCATCGTGTCAAATTATTTCTTCTTTCTTACTGAAGGCTATCTAACAGCTTAACGTTAAATTGTAAATTTACACATGGCCCTGTATATTTTATTGGAATATTATATTGCAACTATAAAGATGTAAATTGACCTCGTCTAAAATGTCTTATTTGTAGCCAACTAATACATACAAAGACGTGCACAGAAGGCCTATAATAAAACATTTCTGAAGAACGAATACCCAGTTCACTGCTCCGAGTGTGATGCATATCTGATCAACGCTACATAACGAGCCCTTTATTAAGACGAGGAAGTTAACGGACAAAACCAATCGGCAGTCAACAAGTAGCCTACACGCGACTCTTTACCAAATAGGCTATGCGCAAAATTACTTCCTTGAGTAGTTAAGGCACCAGTGAACTAAAAAAAGAAATACGATCACACACAGCATGGTACCATTGTTCTGATATGCTATCTGTAGTAGGGATCGACCGATCATCGGATCGGTATCGGCATCGGCCGATATTTTTCATCCGATAATCGGATCGGAATCGGATCGGTTTATGTGTCCGATTCCGATGTCAACTTCACTGCCAAACGCGAGTTTCAGTTTTGTAAATTGCTTCAGTTTCACAGATTAACTAGCAAAGGCTTGTCACCTCTCAATACCAACAATTTATAAATTCTTGTATATACTAATAATAATGTCTAGTGCATTGCGTTTAAATCGTCTAGCGATCGACGGGAAGCAAGCACCAGCTGGTCCTACCGGAGCACGTGCCAAAACCACCCAAATTTTGGTTAATTCTGAACATTGTGTATCTTAGTTACTTTTATTAAATATTTAACGTAAAAGTACATAAACTTATATTTGCGATCTCGTTTACCTTTTGTTAGTTAAAGAAATCGATGGTTGTAGAAGCATTAGTAGCGTTATTCCGATCCTTGCAAGATTTCTTTGTTGTGGAGCTCAGTCACAAGGGCCAACAGAAAACGTGCTAGTCAGTAATCCTGGACAGTGCATAAGCGGGTTGTGATTTTTAAAGGGTTTTAAAAATATATTATGTCAAAATTGTAATTTATTTTAGAAATACAAATCCATAAAAAGTACGGTAACGAGAAACGTTTTAATTATTTGCTACGGAGTGTGTTGTCTTTTGTCTTAGCTGGTATCGGCAGGGTGCTCAGTGCGCGGACAACCGGGAAAAAGTAATGCACATTAGGCCATTAAAAAAAAATCGTCTCATCACATTTAAAATTATTACTTTTTAAAAATACTTTATTACTACTATAGTATCACAATATCCAAGTATTTACTCGAATCCTGTGTTTTTACTACTGTTAAAATTATTCAAGCTGTATCCTCCATTTTACTGGTAGTAGGTGCACCTTTCGGGTATCAACTTTTAAAGAGCATTTTGTAAACAACCGGTGTCTTCGACGTAGTCAGTTTATCCGAGCAACTATGATCTATTTAAAACTAGTTTCAAGTGGATCTGAATGAAATATATGGATTACCAATTAAAGATACTGCAGCAAAAAGAATTTCGTAAGAAATTCAATAGTGGATGGTAAAGCCTTGGATTTGTAAAGCAAACAGCCAAGTTTTGTTTCGTACTGGGTAGTTGGCCAGATGGGCTACAGTGATTTTAAGTCGCGTTTTCCTAAGCGGAGGTCTATTTCAGTTAGACGTGAGTTTGGGGAGGGGGACAAGTAAATATTTTTCCAATGTCCGGCGTTAATTTGTCATTCGTTCGTAATTAATTTTTTGCTAGACAATAATTTTAATTACTAGGATTTTTTTTTTTTTTTACGGATGGGGGTTTGAGGAGCAGAGCCTGGAAACTAGACAGTTGATTTGAAATTTAAAAGGCGTGACCAGCCCATGTAAAGATTAGTTTTATAATTTCCGATTTTTGTTTTTTCTCTCATGCAAGTGTGCATATGCAGTTAGTACAAAAGTAGGCTACTCATACTTAACATCAGAAATTTTAAATCGTTTGTAATGAAGAATTTTAATCAGCGTTAAATTCATTGTACTACAGTGCTGATAAATGGGTTTTTTCTATTTTTTTTGGCAGTTAACTTTAAATATGGTCCATATGTTCATATTTTTACTTGTGGTCCTGTTATGAGAAGGTGCCAAAAGTTACAAGGAACCGGACGGGATAAGCAGTAGTAAATTTTACCCAGATAGAACCATTGTGTGTAATAATAACATTTTGTAACTCATTACAATAAAAGTGTAAAAATGTGATAATTATAACTTATTTTCAGTTATATGAAGTAACAAGGATAATATTGTATTTTTTAGTTCTTATAAAGTTCATAAATTTTGCTTGGTTAAAATATTAAATATCGGTATCGGATCGGATCGGAATGACAGTTATCGGCATCGGATCGGATCGGCAAAAACCTGTATCGGTCGATCCCTAATCTGTAGGCAACATAGGCCTACTTGAAAACTAAAATGTTCCTTGGTGTCCCAATAACCAATCTAAAGAGTCCCACTAACCTGCCCAAAGCTTCATACAGTTGTTAACTCGTTACCTATTTTGCACGTAATTTTTTTCCCATGACCGTTTCTCTGGTCCTTCAACCGTCCCATTAACCACGTTATCGAAGACTTTCTATACTATACAAGTTTAAAACTATTTTGAAGAAGCATTAATTTAACTTATGCTTGTAGAGCAAGGCGAGGAGGGAAGAAATTACCATATTAGACAACTTCTAGAAAAGTAAGGAATGAAACGAAAGTACATTCAATCCTCTCTAATGTCAGTAACTCGCCATTCAGCTAATTATGAAAATCAGCAGTTGGCGACTTGAATTTAGCCCTAACCGTCAAATCGGTGACGAGCAATACAGAATTACACTCAAAATAGGGATATCTCGGGAACTATATGAGCTAAGAGACTGACAGTTTGCGGAGTTGCACTCACAATTATAAGGGCAACGCAACAGACTTTTCTTAAGTAGTACCGCGGTAAAATAAAATTTTACAACTCCGTAAATGCACACATTAGAAAAACCACGCATCGTGCATGATGCATTTGGTATGTGGCGAGTACTTTTTAAGGTCTACTAGCAAAGTGGCAAGTGGCAACTGCTACAGGAATGACAATCAAGAGGGTTGATGTCGCTGAATAAAGACCCTGCCCTTTAACGTCGACCTTCACGAATCTTGACCTTCAGCACTCACCATAAGACCAGCATGGGCTACTTTCACTCGCCATTTTGAATTTCTCGTTTTCTACTTGCGTATAATTTCAAGGTTTCAAATTTTATACATCAGCAACTGACAAAGCCAGGAATACTGACTTTTTAAAAAAGCAAGCTTTCAAAACTGAAGACACGTATCTGCAAATTGAAGGTGTGCATTTTTAAAGTTTTAAATCCATTTTACGATGAGTGAATTTCATAGTATTGCCAGAAACGGTTTTTTTCAGACACATACTGACTGCACAGCCATAACAATTCTGGACGCAAGCTGAACACTGAACTTCGGTTCTAGTATATAACATGGCCATTTGAGTGCCAAGCTTTGTTTACACGAATGGCTTGTAGCGTTGAACTGTATACGCTACCAGAGCTCACAGTGCTGTATCGTCATCGTGGCTGAGTTGTGAGAGAGCTCAGCCTGGTTGCTGGTAGGGATGAGTCAATAACCGAAACCGAAACCGAATTTTCGGTTTTTACTGAAAACCGAAACCGAAACCAATTCGGATTTTGTGGCGGTTTTTCGTACGGTATTCGAAAAATCAAAAATTTCCTTATTTTTTAAAATAATTATTATCTTCTACGTATGACTGACAACAAAGCTTCTAGTCATTAAAATGAAAATAGAGGAAAATAGTGCCACAGCTATACCCATGGTCTATCACGCGGCTGAAAGTGAAAAAAGATTGAGTTAGAAGCCAGTATTACAGAGAGAAAAAATAGAAATAGCTAGTTGGGGTGGATGGTGGCAAAAACCGATACCGAAACCGAGGTTTTTTGGTGGTAAAAACCGAAACCGGAACCGAAGTCAAAAAAATGAAACCGACTCATCCCTAGTTGCTGGAGGTTTGCGGATCTGGTCGAACCCCTGGAAAGGGGACCTTAGCAAAGTCCCCGCCAGGACTGCCGGCCAGGGTAGCGTGAGAGGCTACCATGCTCCTTCAGCAGCTATGGGAACTATTCTGGCAAATTCTGGACAATCTTTCAGCCCCCACGATGATCGGAGGTTTCCCGGATCGAATCACCGGGTTGGCACCTCCCTTTACCAGACATTTCTTCTTCTCTAAAAGTCTGGTAATGTTCAAAATTGAGCCGGTTCAGCCATACAAGCATTAAGTTGCTTCGGCTGACTTAAGGCTCAAAGAAATTAATTAAAAATACAAAAAAACAAAAAAAAAAAACAGTAAAAAAAAAATCACAGCTTAATATTGTTCCTTTTTCAGCGCCACGGTAGTACCGCAGCAGCAGTATAGTATTATCCTTAATGGTGATGGTACGATGACCAGTCACAAACCAGCTTTGCATTGTTTTTTTACACAATTAGCACAGAGGCATTGAAATCTGATTCTTCAGCAAGCAGCCGCAGTGTCCAAGGAGCTAAAGGGGAGGAGGGGGGCGGGGCCCCCCCCCCCGTCCATCAGTTCTCCTTTTGTGTTGATTTTGTGCTTATATAAACATTTTTTGACAATTTTTCCCCAAAGATTTGTCTGAATCAATGTTGCATAAAATATTTTCTCCAAAAATGAGTTCGTTGTTTGAAATTCAAAGTAAATTGCCACATGGCATTACAGTTCACCTCATGTTGAGCTTACGATGAATTACTAAAAGTACAGTAGCCTGTCTTATTTGCATTGGGCAGGGTGGGACAAAATCATAATTTTTTTAAATCAAAAAAATCGGATTTTTTATATTTAAAATCCGATTTTTTGATTTAAAATGGATTTTGCACAAAAAATTTTTGTTTTTGCACAGAATTGTAGGTATACCAACTTACCAAGTAAGATATTTTGTGTACAACATTTTAAACATTGAATTGGAGGGGAAAAATTTATTAAAAAACAACATTTAATTCAAAACCTTGATTAACCAAAGTTGGGTGATAGTTATGTTTCCATTATTTAGGCCCTTATTCTTCTTTAGAAAAACTCGCACAATACGGGAGAAGGTAAGTATAAAACGACATTTTGCTTATGCCAACCAAGCCTAATGTCTGTATATTAGATATAATAACCGTACAGCACTTTTTCCTCTGGAAAAATATTTTACTATAGCGTTCGTACACCACTGTAATTGCTGTTTACCGGTATTTTGACAGCACTGAAATTTACCTATCTTGCAATAAGCTAGTAATTATTAACTTCTGGCTCGATTACTGTATTTGCATTTAAGCGTCTCATCACAAAAGTTAGGAGGTCTTTTTTACGGCCTGCTGCAGAAATTATTTAACCCACTCTACTTTCTTTAGTCAACCAGACCTACAACGACTTTCCTAAGCTATGTGCACAGTTTCACTTTAGTTCCTGCATTGGCAAATCCCTTGTACAGGCCCTGCTAAGAGACTAGATAAACAAAAAAGAAACATTGTATTCCTTATTATCTCTTAAGGCTCGGCCGAAACCAACTTTCACCGATCCGATCCGATACCGATATGGTCCGATGCTTCTTCACCGATACCGATACTTCAATGCATTATTTGCCTTAAAGTTAATGTTTTTTTACATATTCAGAAACAAAATTTGATGAAAACTTCCCAATCTCAAAACTCTATGAGCAATCGTTTTGCAGTAAAGTTCATTTTTTGGAACCTGTTTTTGGTTTTTGTTGAATAACTTGAGAACAACTGAAGCTACTAGGCCTACCCTGAAATTAGCACCATTGGAAAGCTCTCGAAAAAACTGTTCGAATGGTGTATCTGAACATCAAAAACGGACGATTTTTGGCAAAGATATCGCAAAAACCGATATTTTACCAAAACAGTTAACCGATACTGATCCAACACCATACCGCTAGTATCGGTACCAGCCAAGCCTTACTCTTAATGCTTGCTAAATAGTTAGGCGAATACCCTAACACAGAAAATGAACCTATGTAGGATTTTGCTCTTATGCACTCCAGTCATTGCAGTCATTTTGTGATACAGTGAAGCATTTTTCAATAAAAAATATTGAGTTTTTTTTTTATAATTCAAGTGATTTAAATCATGATTTAAATCAGACTGATTTAAATCAAACAACCCTGGTACTAGGCCTAGGCAATTTAGGATAACAGTGTACTACATATATTTTTTCTTTTCTAAATTACCACGATGGTACTGTGGGCCTCCATTTTCTGAACTGTACCTTACAGCAAAAACTTGATACTGCCGGCATGGCACGGCAAGCAGAACTAAAACTAAAAGTTGTCAACTGCCAATTTTCTCTCCCCATTTAGTGAGTGGCAGGCAACGAACGGAGGCTGATTGACCTTTGCACAAGCAACGCACAGGACATGATCTAGAAGCTGTTCATTCAGGTGCAACCACTAACAAGCCAAATATGAGACGAATTACAGTGGTTTCGGATTTGGAAAATCAATTAAAAATAAGCGCAGGCTAAACGCAGTAAAGCGTAACCAGAATCAGGGTCTACAAAGAAGGAAATAAAATTCAAGCTCAAGTTTAAGACTCAAAATACCACAAAGACCTTTTCGCACACACAAACCAAAAACAGTTTTCTGATACTAAATTATTTTAACCCTCTATAGCACATGATAAACTGGCTGGATTTTTTTTTTCACTTAGATAAGTCGTGGGATTCGAACCGGCATTCACTTGGTTTTGAGAAGAGGACAATGGCAATTGGTCTGTTGCTGCTTGCTTTGCTCCCGGGGTTCCCTCACAAATCTAGCGTTGCGCATTGGGACACAAGTTTTTTGCCATTCAGTACAGGGTGGTCCACAAAAAACTGACAACCCAACATTTTCCAAGTCCAACTTTTCTAGTTAGCACCCCTCAGAACCAGGAGAGGACAGAAATTGTCTTTTTTTAATATTTGATATCTGTCCTAACCTGGTTCTGAGGGGTGCCAACTAGAAAAGTTGAACTTAGAAAATGTTCGGTTGCCAGTTTTTTGTGGACCACCTTGCATAGCAGTCCGTTTATCTATAAAGGGTTATGTTACACAAATAATGGTAATCCGTTGTTCAACATAACTTTACTTTAGCTGTTCTATCAACAACAATAGAACAGCTGCAAGTGCTTTCTTTTCTCGTCGACTGTTTTTTTGAAACCGCTAAAACCGCATCTTGTGACGAGGATGGAAAGTACAAGCGGCTCTGTGTAGCTGCCTTACGCACAACAAGTGTTGACACAGACCAACCCTCTAGAGTGTCATTCCAGTTGCAGTCACCACTTGGCCAGTAGACCTTAAAAAGTACTCGTGATTTCAGAATTTCTACTCGCCCCATACCAAACACATCTTGCACAATACATGGTTTTTCTAATTTATGCCTTTATAGAGTTGTAAAATTTTCTTTTACCCCAGTATTGTTACAGAAAAGGCTGTTGTATAGCCCT
Organism: Lithobius niger; assembly: GCA_023313725.1. Lineage (NCBI taxonomy): Eukaryota > Metazoa > Arthropoda > Chilopoda > Lithobiomorpha > Lithobiidae > Lithobius > Lithobius niger. Next base: position 122,624 of record JAHWFP010257405.1, on the reverse strand, counting down.
AGTAAAGCTGAACATAATGCCGCACACTGTCTATCTCTAGCTTATACGGTTCCCAAGATATCCTTATTTGAGCCTAATTTTTTTATTGCTAGTCGCCGTTTTGGCGAGTAGGGCTAAATTCTAAGTCGCCAACTGTTGATTTTCATTCGCCAAATGGCGAGTGGCGACCGACATTGGAGAGGGTTGACACAGACAGAAATGTATTATGGGTTTGTAGATTTCGGCTTGTGGGAAATATAAGGGTCCCTTCTTGATCCGTACCTCACTGCGCTACAACTAGGCAGCCTACCATAATTATTGATCTGCGCAACAACTTTTGCTTGAACCATATTTAGGGCAAAGGCTTTGTTTGGCCCTCAAAATTACTTAATGTCGAAACTCTATGCACCGCAACACTGCGTTTGCTGTACCCCGCATTGGCAGATTTTCATTCACACAAGTCGTTGTCATCGCCTCGCGCAGTTGCTGTACGCTAGGGATAGACCGATATTAATATCGGTATTTTTTGTGTATCGGTATCGGATCTGTATCGGTGTTTATTTACCGATATTTTAGCCGATACGACCAACTTCCGTGCACGCTGGCTACTCCACCTAGCTTGTGAGAAACCTTTCCTGCATAGCATCGCTTGTATCCCATGACGTCATCTGCACAGCAGCTTAGTGAATTCAACGTGTGTGCATTGCCAGAATATTCTTGGGATTAGGCCTATCTGCAGGGTACTCTGGGATTTCTTTTTTACAGTCGAAGGTAGACTTGTGGATCTGCCACCACTGAGAAAAAAAAATTAGAAATTTAATTTTCTTGCACACCAGTTTCATAATGATGAAGTATGCGTTTGACTTTCTGACCCATTGACTTTTTTTTAAAAATCGGTATCGGTATATCTGTATCGGATCGGCGTGTGAGGGGAAAATCGGTATCGGATCGGATCGGTATTTTTCTGTATCGGTCGATCCCTACTGTACGCAGTTAGGAAGGAGCTCTTAGTCCTTTATGCTCCCGTGTTCCTAGTTCTTTCTACATATGTTACGTACAAGTAGTTTTTATTTTTGTTTTCTACAAACCAAGAAAAAGCTAAAAAAAAATTTAAAGTAAGGAAGGTCTCTCTAAGCACTTTCAGAATTAAACTAAATTTAGCCTACATGCAGTGCTACGTTTTCAGGTCACGCAAAATACAACTAAAAATTTCGAGCAATTTCAAGGCGTTGTGTGAACCACGAACTACAAATTAAAATTACCCATTTTGGAATTGACGACTGCCATATTGTACTGAGACCGGTTTGAAAATACCACACTATACCACACACAACAGAACATACATCCACTCCTCGTAGCAGAAGCTGACAGTTGAAGGTCACCGAAGTCAAACTTTGGCCAAATTTCTGCCGTTTTGCCAATTTTTGATAGATTTTGACGTTCCAATACAATGTTTTAATGGTATCGACGAGAACCTTTCTATTTTGGTAGAGTAGCAAGATCAATACGGCAAAGCAATGAAAACCAATAAATATGTGGATAACCATCACGCAATAAAAACAAGTTAGCAGCAGACAAATTTTTTCCCCGACAGTTTGGGTCGCTAACAGTTGCAGAAAGTTCGGGATCTGGACATCCAAGAATATTCGATGGAAATTCAGTCAAGGTCAGTTCGAATATTATGACTGGGATCGTCAACCTTCTTCAGAAGAAACAAAGGCTTGGAAACGCTTTCGAAGATTACACGGCTGTACGAAAGGTTTTGAATTCAAAAATTCAGAAAATGCAAAACCTTTCCCACAGCCATGCATGTAATGTTTTGTAATGTAATGTATGTATGTAATGTAATGTATGTAATGTAATGTAATCTTTTATGTTTTCAAATCGGTCACAGTACGTTTCACATTCGCCTCAGCAAACACCGGCTGCCAGTATTTCTGACGACTGCCATGTTGTCCCAACATATCTTCAATACTGGCTAGCTAAACCCGTAGAGCAAAATTGTTTTCATTTTTGACTAACAACGAGCCATACGTTTTGGACAAACTAGCTATTTCTAACTGACAATCAAACGTTAAGAAACTGTAGGAAAAACATGGCTGTGTTCATCTCTCAAGGCAAGATCATGTGACTGAACATGCGTTGCCTGTGTTCAATGGAAAAATATTTATGGTAATCATCAAACTTTCTTGTGTGTCTAATATAAGTGCCCAACATAAGGAAGTAAATATGAACTGGCCTTTTAGTGAGGAACTTTATGACGCAAAAGCTTTGTTTGGCTGCACTCTGCCCTAACTGAGCCCCCCCCCCCCCTCCCTCAGAAATCCTTGCAGATCTGAACGATAGAATTTCTCCAAACCCGTCAGCACATCAACATTCGCAACGCACACATTCTGCTTTAATTTACGTTAGACACCCCAGGATGCTGACGAGTTAGTTGAAAAATGAAATGTGCATCAACGCAAACCTCACGTCG
>JAHWFP010257405.1:106126-120069 GCA_023313725.1 Lithobius niger | reverse complement strand
AAAAAAATCAATACACGTCGTTTTGTTTTGTTTACGTGCAATCAGCAATGGAATCGGTGGTATGCACCTTTTTTTTTTTAATTTATACACATATGTTTGTTTTTTTTGGTTAAAACTGCGCCACGAATTAACAATGAAGCAAAAATGGCTGGCCAACGTCGGCCTTCATTCAATTCAACATGGCGGCTTTTCAACACTTAAGCCTAAAAGGTACAAATGACACACATTTTGAGTCTTTTTCACTCACCATCTCGTCCAGTTCCCATCAACTGATCGAGCATTTGTCTCATTTGCTCGTGAGCCGACATGTTTTCCTTTTTGATAAAACACCGCAATCGGAGTTATTTAGTTACAACGGTCTCGGTGCGCCGCTGTCGACACCATCCGTCGCCTTCTCTCACAACTGAGAGCCTCGTTTTCGACGCCGCAAGTGTCGACTGGTGATTAAGGCTCATTGAGATACAAGCGCAATGGCTTGCTCACTGGAAAGTAAGGTTTAGATCTCATTCGGCCTTGAATCTCACTACAGCATGTTTTTTTTCGATCATCATTCTTTGGAAATAAAAATTATGATTTTTTCTTTATTTATTTATTTATTTAACATAAGTGCCGGCTTCCCAAAGGAATGCGGCATAGCAGCCAATACAAAAAAGGTGTATATAAATATTTTCTTTATCAAAAAACAGTTGTTTATAAATACATCAAACACCAAAAAAGCAGTGGTTTCGGTCGGAACAAATATAAGAACAGTCAAGTTATTAATCCGTTATACAATGTATGATGCTTCTTGAGTTTTGAATCAAACAAATAAACTTTATCTTTATACTTTAAGAGGAAATCCTACAAATAACTTTAAGAGGAAAGTTCCCACATTCTGGACTTTCATGATTAAATCTGTAGTGCATACTCAAAGTACCCACTCAATAGAAATATCCTTTAGGTCAACTGAAATCCCAGGATCAATGAATAAAGTGCAAACAACAAATTCAGTTATCAAATGAAAACATTTCGGTCTGAAAATATGAATCTAACACGTTCTTAAAGCTTGTAACAGACGAGGCTGTAACAATTGAGTCGGGCAGTGAGTTCCATATTCATAAGCCAATTTGCCAATAGGCAAAAGAATTTCTAACAATATTTAAATGAGGATCACTTATTCTCAATTTTAAAGATGATCCACGTGTAATTCATATTAGTTTGAAAAAGCTCAAATCCCCGAAATTACTATTTTTCGAATTTATTGAGCTAAAACTCACCATTGTAAATTTGGAATCCTGAATAGTTAGCACTGTACTGCTGGAACGCAAGTAAATTTTTAAAAACCGTCAAAATAAATCAAAATAATTAGGTAAACCGATATGACCATTTAGAAGTTTATACATAAAAATGAGGCATCCCCATTTTCTCCTCCAAGTGAAGTCTTGCTGAGTAACTTGAGTAATTCTTTTAGTGAATCAACGCTAAACTTTCTCAATCATGACTCGATTCTTTTTTTTATACAAAGGTCCCCAAAAAGGAACACCGTATTCAAGAACAGGGCAGGTCATAGGTTATCAAACCTTCGCACTTCGAATAGTAAAATGATGATGATGATCATGCTAACGGGTCTCATTTTGTAGTAATGTGCGCCCAAGACTGCAAACCCAAATCACCGACCACAACACAAGGACACTGTCCTCCACTACTAGTCGTGATTTACATAATGACTTAATCTTAGACAGTGATCACACCTTTGTTGTTAAGTTTGCGAATGATATCAAAATTGGCTGTGAAAATTTTTCTTCAGATTGTTTCCCGGCTCTTATTGAGGAGATTAATGCAGTGAGAGCATGGTCTGACCTTTGGCAATTGCCGCTTACGATCCAGAAGTATGTTTTCTTTCGTGCTGATAATGATGACATATGTCATACCTACAGTTTAGACAACGTGATCTTGCAACCTATCCACAAAGTAAAAAATCTGGGGATCTGGTTTACTTCAAATTTAAAGCCCTCTCTAGACTGTCAAAATCGAACAGATTCATTTCCCCCCTCCCACTCCTTCTTCCCCAGCAAGTCTTCCCACAGAGGCTTGTCGTCAGTCGCTCACGCGTCGGATGGATACAGAGTCCATACACACAGTACTTTGTATCCATGCGATGGACGACAAGCCCCTGTGGGTCTTCCAACCCACAACACTCCACCAGCACATGCACCAACGTTTCCTCAGCCTCACCACAAATACTGCATGTCACATCATCGTCTTCCTCTCCCCCCTTCCAGGCCAATTCCCTTGTAATCAGGGACCCCCTCGCCCTGACCACCAGGACACTACCCCAATCCTCCCTATACCAGCTCTCCCACCCAATTTTCCTTTTTTCCTGCTGATACCTAGACACGGAAGACTTACTCTCCAGCTCCAGTCTCCACCCCTTTGCTTCCAATTCATTAATCTCCCTCCCCCAGTCACATAGTCATACACCCTACACACCATCATTTACTCCGGAAGCCCCCTAACAATCCTATCGAACCCTATCTTAGCCATTGCCTCCCTAGCCTCAAAACCTGACCATCAAGTTTACCTCTTTACGACCACTCCCACAGAAAAATGGTTAGCTCCAAAACCCCACCTACCCAACTCATACTGAAACCTCGCCAGCTGCTTCCAATCCTTCGCCTCAAACATCAGCACCCCCACCCCAAACATCATCCCAGGAACTGCCACTCCTTTCCACAAAATCCTCGCAACCTCTTACCTGTTATAACCGCATGACCCAGCTTCATGATCATACCCTTCACCTTACCTGCATTCCCCCTCACCTTCCTGGCCATACACTCCAAATAATACAACCTCACACAGAGTCTTACCCCCAGGTAATCATACTCCGTCACCCTTTTTATCCCCCCCCCCCCCTCCCAACCAAATCTCCTAAAGCCCTATTCCCTCCCACCCATCTTCCCCCACACCAGATACCATATACCAGACTTCTCGCCGCTGAACCCCATATTCATCTGAGCACCCCATTCAGAGCACACACCCATCAAGGCTTCCAAAGCCTTTCTCTCACACCTTCTAAAACCCCCACATCATCTGCAACTGTCACAGCCGGCATCCGACTACCTTCCCTACCCACATTTTCCTAGACGAAATTGCACTCCAACACCACCAACTTCCTGTACAAGCCCCTCAAATAAACCACAAACAGGAGAGGATACACCGGACAGCCCTGCTTCAAACCTCTCTTACACTTCACCCACTCCGACTCCACCCCCATTCCAGGAAATCATACACTTCCCCCCTCGTACAGCCTCTGAATCTACGCAACTGAGTTCCCCCCACAACAGCTCCTATCTCACCCCATCATAGGCCTTCGCCACATCCAAAAACGCCACCCACAACAAACGCCACCCACCTCTGCCTTCCTTCCTCGCAACCTCATTGACTTGCGTCATGACAAAAAAGTTGTCCTCCAACCTCCTCCACCTCCAAAACCCATTCTGGACGTCCCCAAGCATCCCTCTTCACTTTAACTCCCCATAAGCGTACCCTCGAAAACCCTCATAAACACCTTTTAAACAACACTCACATTGGCGACGGGCCTAAAGCTTTCAATCTTCTCCTGGTTTCTCCCTTTCTGCCTTGAAGAGCAAACAGAACCTGACTCTTCCAGCGCTCTGGAACCCTCTCCCATCCCCCAACAATTCCCATTCATTTCCTCAATCAATCTCCTCTTACCCTTCACCCCCATCTTCTTTAATGGCTTCCCCACGATATCATCCTCCCCAGCAGCCTTCCCCTCTGTAGAAGCAAACATAGCCTTCTCGAATTCCCCCACCATCACAGGATGGACCAAGCTGCCCCTCCCCCAACCCCACAGAATCCCCCTCCCCAACTTCTGACAACCCAACAGCCTTGTTACTCCCACACAGCTCTCTCAAGAACCCCCACAATGCCTCCATGACCCCCTCCCCACTTGTCTGATCCCCAAACACAGAGCATACTTCTTTCCTTAATAAACCTCCAAAACTTCATCCGCGCTTCCTTCCCCCCCCCCCACCCACCCCTGCATGCAATCTCCTTTGCCAACTTCTGATTATATTCCCCAATCTTCCTAGCCACCACATGACTATCCTCCTTCTTCCTCTACCTCTGCTTATTCTACTCCTTGTTCTCTTCACCCCTCCTCCACCTCCGGATGGCTTCCCCCACTTCACCATGCCACCACCTCTTACCCCTCCTCTAAACCTTCCCTGCCCTCCCTACGTGATTGTCGGCCATCCTAAGAACCATAGCCTCCCACTCTTCATACCCCTCCCCACTTCTCAACAGTATCTTCAACCATGCTTTAACCTCCTTACTGAACACTTCCATCCACATCCTGTCCCCAAGTGACCACCTCCAACCCCCTCTACCAATATTCTCCGCTCCCCAAAGTCCACTATACTTCCCACTCCTTCCCCTAGGCCTCCACCACTCAGCCCAAACGAAGGTCAGAATCCACCCACCCCATCTCTCATCAATATCCACCCCTTCATCCCCCCCGAGCCACCCGTTTTTCTTCCAGATAACAATAACAAAGCAGACTTTTGATCACCTCTCCTCCACGTAAAGGCCATCGTATTGTCATTCCTCAGATTCGTCAACTCCATCCTACTATCCGTAACAAACGTAAGTGCCAGGTCTCCATTGCCATTAACCACTCCCCCACACTCAGCAAGCTTTGCAATAAAATTGCCCACCAGGAAGATAGGATATCCTAAAACTTCACTTGCGCTACGATTGTTTTTTTTTTGAGGGTGGTCGCCACCAAAGATGGTAGTTGGGTTTGGTGCGCTAGCTTTGTTTTGAGTAACGGATTGCTGCCGGCCCTATGTGTTTTGTCCAAAAAATACCCAACAAGTGCATTATTCTTGTCAGCAAAAATTGATATGACTTCTAGAACATATATAAATGAAATAACGACGAAAAAATACATAAAGTAGATGAAGTTTAAAAATTTTTTTAAATTAATATCTGGATTACAAAAAAATTCATTGTAGTTGAAACAAAACAAACCCGAATATGGTATTGACATTGATACCGGGAAAGGAGGGGGGGGGGGGCCAAACTGCAATGCATATCATCAGCTTACTTGCTTGCTTCTTAGTCAACGATAATAATATTAATAATTAATGCATTTAGTAATGTTTTACTGGCTTGCTGTAAAATTAAATGATAAGAATACACTAATATCACCTCCAAGAATGTTTTTACAACAGTCCACTTACATTTTCGAGGAAGAAAACACCGTTTCTCTTCTTCAGTGATCCTATAAATCAGTGATCCTTCAGTGATCCTATGATTCAGTGATCCTTAAATGTTTTCTTCATGAAAATTTAAGTGGACTGTTCTAAAAACATTCTTGGAGGTGATATTAGTGTATTCTTATCATTTAATATGTCTGAATATTATCACTGTCAACGCCGTTTACCGGTTTTTGCATTTGCTGTAAAATCAAAATCATTTTAAATACATTTAAATTTGTAAAAAGTAATAACTTAAAAATGTAAATATACCTACAAGAGTAAAATTACAAAACTGAAATTATTAATGGTCAAAATAATATTTATAATTGCAGTATACAATTGGAGTTATGCATGTTCTTAGTGCTTCAAAAGGAAAAAAAAGGAAAAGTCCAAAATCCAATCCCAGGAGTCCGAAAAAGTGGTCCTACTTTCGAAATAAAAATAACAACAATTCTTAAGTCTCCTTTGGTGGTGTTGTGATGCTCACCGTAGAAATAGGCAACGTCTTCATGTAGCATCGTAACTAATTGAAAAAAAGTTTGAGAATTTAGAAAACAGAATTTTGGGGGTTCATACTTGGATTTTGGATCTAGAAAGTTGGTCCCTCAGACTTTTTTTTTAAGAACTTAGAAAAAGTTCGTTATGGTTTCGATTTCAAATTGTATAAAGCGTATTGGAATTAGTGTGTTGTAATGGTGACCGGAAAAAAAAAAGCCTGGGAAAAAAAAGCCACGGAAAAAAAAGCCTTGGAAAAAAAAGCCGTGGAAAAAAAAGCTGATGGAAAAAAAAGCCGAAGGAAAAAAAAGCCCCGGAAAAAAAAGCCGCGGAAAAAAAGCTGATGAAAAAAAGGCCGATGGAAAAAAAGCCGTGGAAAAAAGGCCGATGGTCAAAAAAAAAACGCAAAAAAATCTGGTTGAAAATTTACAAAAAAACTACCTAAATGCACTTAACGTGTGTATTAATCATTCATTAGCTGCATGTTGCTCGATCAAGGTCACCTTTGGAAACCCGAAAGGAAAAGAAATCACAAGTTTACTGCCAAATTCCTTAACTGGGGAGGTTGTGAGGGAAAGGGTCGTCCTCACTTTGGTCGGGTGACCTTCGATCGTTAAAGGATAAATCATGAAATGACGAGTTTCCGCCATAATTTGGATAGGAGGGGAGGGGGGGGGGGGGAAATGCCAGGAAATTATAAATTTGCCTTAAGTCCGTAACTTGGACAACTAAAAGAAAATTCCGGAAAGCATACTTTTATTCCCGAACTCCTTTACCTTTTTTTTTGTTTTTAGAGTTATTTTGATATTTCTCTGCAAACATTTTAATATTTTTTCTGGATCGTATCCCTTTCCCGCCACCCTCTCCTCCCCCCTCCCTGCATTGCAAAAAAAAAAGTGAATAATTTAGACACACGACCAAACTGAGGACGACCGTTTCCCCCACCACTTCCCCAGTTAAGGAATTTGGGAGAAAACTTGTGACTTCTTTTCCTTTTCGGGATTCCAGAGGTGACCTTGATCGAGCAACATGCAGCTAATGAATGATTAATACACACGTAACTACATTTAGGTAGTATTTTTGTAAATTTTGAACCAGGATTTTATCACGTTCTTTCTTCCATCGACTTTTTTTTCCACGGCTTTTTTTTCCACGGCTTTTTTTTCCACGGCTGTTTTTCCATCGGCTTTTTTTTCCATCAGCTTTTTTTTCCGCGGCCTTTTTTCCCGTGGCTTTTTTTTCCACCGGCTTTTTTTTCCATCAGCTTTTTTTTCCGGGGCTTTTTTTTCCATCAGCTTTTATTTCCAGGTTTTTTTTCCGCGGCTTTTTTTTCCCTAGATTCGTTGTAATAGGGCACATGACTTCAGGGCGCTTATGCCCTTAATAAAATATGAATAATGCATTGTACAGACAAACAAAGAATGCAACAGTTTTGAGGATCAAGAACTCAGGTTCATGAGAGACATGCAACTGTATTACCAATAAATGAAAAAGTGTTTCTTACAAGAGAATAAAAATGAAACGATCCGGAAAAAAATTGTCAACGATTCAGTAGAAAAATGAAAAGCGAGGGATGGAGAGAAATGAGGGAGGAAGTAGAGGAGAGAGAAAAAAGAGGGAGGAAAGTAAGGGAGGGAAAGAAAAAAGTAAGGGTGGGAGGGGAATGAGCAATGGAATAAGGGGGGGGGAGGGAGAGAGAATCAATAATATAGGTGCAACTGCCCCTCCCCACCTCAGGGAAATTGCTCTTCCCTCCCTAGATATAATCTCACGCTGTGCCCCTGTATGCCAACATGTAATGCTGGTGGTAACTAGTATTTTTAATCTATGACCTTTTCTATTTAAATGCATTTAAAATGCATTTAAAATGTATTTTATATGTAATAACTTTCAGTTATGAATCCTGGTGTGTTTGCTCAGGGTGATCACTCCAAATGGGAAGTACATCTACTGATGATCCAGTATGCCATTCGCACGACACCGCATATTAGCACAGGTGAAAATCTTTTTTTTTTTTGGTGCATCTGCATAACCCGAGAAACCCGTTGCAAGCCCTGTGTATACCTAATACTATAGAACAACAGTCCATTGAAGATTACGCTGGAAATAATACGTACATAGTTCATCGTGCCCATGAAATAACCAAGACCCACCTTAAAGATTCAGCGTGGAAGACGAAGATTGCGTATGATGTGGCTCTTCGCCCAGTAACCTACCAAGTCAGTCAACTTGTGAAGATTCTTAACCACGCCCGATTGGATGAGGTTGCAGGAATTACCAAGAAATCGTCACCATTATACTTAGGACTGTACACGATTCTACGTAGTAGGACAGATGCATTGTAATGCATCGCTCATGCGTCGCTCATAAAGACACTAACCATTGCTATTATGGAGCCATATGTTGTCTGGCAAACAATGAATAAATATGAATGTGACTCCATCAACAATCCAGAACAGCAGGAAGAGGTGATGGATGGAACAGCGTTTGACCAACAGGATTTTCAGGGAAAGGAGGGAGACAACGACTCTGCTGAGTCAGAAAGTGAAACATCTGACGAACAATCTGATACACAGTCTGACCCGGATTATGAGATAAATAATTCCAGAGATTGTGTTAATGAACTTAAGCTGAGGCTGCATATGCAAGATTCGTGTCAAGGCCACCCACACAGTAGGACTGTGTTTGTATCTGTGGGTTGACCCTTCCTTTCCTGTGTTTCTCCACCTATCAACAATGAAAACAGCAATGCAGGCATGTGCATGGCTTGCCATCTTTTTCTTACTATTGCCAATTGCTGTGCAGGTGTCAACTACAGATCGGTCGTTTTCCGAAACTTAAAATTATTAAATCTTAAAGCTGCATCCACACTTGATCTCGACTTTCAAAACCGGCAGAAAAAAAAAAGAAAATACCTGACACCCATCTTTCTGTACCCCGTCCTCATCGACCCCAACATCACGGCTAGAGCCCGAACTTTAATTACTTTTACTCTCGTTAAAACATTTTCGGCATTGTCGTTGGTTCTTTCTACCCTCCCCTCTACGTGCTATCCATTTATCTCGCTATGGTTTATCTCCCCTCCCCTCCACGTACTATTCTTTTATTTTGCTATTGTATGTACATTAACGCTTATGCCATCGAAACGTTTCCCTAACACGCAGCCGCAGACGCGTGCACTGACCGGGTCCACACTTGAAACACGGAGTCATGGTCTGACGTCCCACTTTCAGCTAATAGTCCCATGAGCCAGAACAGACCCCAGTACCCTCTAGTGGTCTATATCTTTTCCTGATATTTAGTTACCTGCACGCATGCAGTGTTCAGAAATGGATGTTCACTTCAAATGAGTAGCTTAATACCGGAAGTCAGTCATTTTGTTTTCTAAAACTGCATTTTTCTGTAAATTACTGTAGTTTTGCTTCTACGTGACCGATTTTAATTTTCGTTACACCAATGGAGAAGTATTAAAACCAGCTATAGGTTCAGTTCCAACAAACATTTCGAAATTCCAAACCGTTAAAGAGTTACCTACTAAAATGTGAGTTGGCAGTATGCCGTTAGGAGTTGAAATGCAGAATATCTCTAAAATGGTTCCTTTTACGTCCAATAAGGTGGTATAGCGAATTTAAAGATCACAATCCTATAAAAATAAAGCTGTAAATCGCATTCGTTTATCGTTTTTACTTTATAAGTTAAACCAGGAGTGTAATAAACCCTGCGGACGGACGTGTATACATCATTCACTCCTGGTTAAACTAAGTAAGGTGTATCATACGCGGCAATAGCCGAGTATGGTTGAAGTCCTCACTCCACCAAAATTTATCAAAACTAACAAATTAATATCTCCGTTTTAATTCAATATTTTTTGACAAAACTTGGCCATATTGTAGACAGGTGTGGAAGGTATATTTGTGCCAAAAATTATGTGCAACAGTAAAGATAGGAAGCCACACGTAAACTTGGAAACTGTTCACTACTTGTTGTTGTTGTTCGCTACCACCGTTTCAGAAAAAAACTACTGCATTTATCTAAAATCTGAAACATGATCTAACTCTAAAGCTAGACATTTCCTGGTTCTTCATCCTCAAAGAGACCACTTTTTCGATTGATCAGTTTTCTTGTTTACATTGTTTTAACCATTGTAATTAAGGAACGCTGCCAATCAGCAAACGCCAACTGCAAGGTATGACTGAACAATAAAGAAACAGTTGATGGATAAAATGAAAGATTCTGTGTTTTAGCTAAACGCATACTCGTTTTAAACCAAACTAAGCTACGTTGTTAATTTCGATGCTGGTCGAAATTGGCAGCTAGAAACGATAGAATGATGTATTTATTTCGTAGATACAGGCTTTCAGAGCTGAGCAGATTTGTTTCAAAGTGGTATTTTGTGATGCCTCATTCAGAGTAGAGTCAAGAACTGGGGGAATTGGTGTCTGCAGCCCTGTGCTGAAGCTCAATGTTCAACGGGCTCTCTGGGATGTTGACTCCAGCTTCATATGCGAGCTTACGGCTATTTCTGTGGCCCTTGACACTGCTGCTGACGTGCGACTTCTTGTATTCTCCATTGTGACTGTTCTCGGTCGTGCATTGCCGCGATTGGGGCTGAGATCAAGGCATTGTGTTTCGATGACCCGGTAATCTTTTCCATATGTTGGAAGTTGTCGACTGCTTCACAGGTTGGTGTCCCAATGTTAACATGGTCAAGGGACACAGCGGTAACACTGGAAATGAAGGTGCTGATGCTGCTGCGAAAGAAGCAGTGGCAGAAGTCCCGTGCGCAATGCCCTTGGTTCGGTCTGTGCGTTCCTGGAACCACCATCTGCGAATGAGGACTCTCTCCTTGTGGAATGAGCTATGGTTTAGTTCAATGATAGGCAGACTTTTGTATCAGTTACACCCTGAGTGTTCCTACTGCATGGCGCTGGACAGCCTACCTTTCTGGGCAGTGCGCACTGTTGCACGGCTCAGGACAGGTCATTCGCTGCTCCCGGCACACACATGGCGCCTAGGATGGTCACGCCAGCCAGCATGCGGATGCGGGAAAGAAAGCACGGTACGACATTTTTTTGAGGAATTCGTGCTTCATGACGGGTTATGTGCAAAGCTTCGTAGGAAGGTTGGGGCTGCTATTTTGCTGGAGGAATTATTCTGGACCAGTGAGAGGAGGCTGAGCATACGTCTGTGGTGAGCAGTGGCTGAGTATGTTCTGGCAACAGGTGTGCGGCTGTGAGCCCTCCGATCTCTTGTAAGACATGATTAGTGTGAGTGAGTGTGGGAATTGGGTAGAAGGATGGTACTGAGAATTGTGGTTTCACTATTAGCGCTGCTCTGCTGAAGCACTGGCACTTTTACTTGAACACTCAATCAATTTATTTGTCAATCACCTGCGGTATTGTAGTTCACTTGTGTAAGATGTAATGTTGTCCATCGTCCGGTTGTAATTAGATTTAGATTCAGGGCGGGCGCATGGCCTAGGGCCAAGGCCCCATTAAAACCAATCAATCCTCCTCGATCCAACAAACAATATGCATTCACACCTTTGCAAATGAAAATAACTACAACATTATTCACCCTCCAAGGTGGACAACTAACACAACATTAATTCAATTGTCGAGGAAATAGCCATAAAAAAAAAGGAACACGGATTACAAACAAAAACGTCAAGTGTGCCGTAAAAAATAAAGAGTTATATGATTGCAGTTGCACTTTTCTTGTTAAAATGTACACGGATAGAAATTAATGATTTTGAATTGAAATAAGCAAATGTACAATTCAAAAAAATTGCATCTGTTTAAGTGCTGTTGTGCTTAAAATAATATTCTAACTGGTAAAGCACAACAATTTTTATGTGTGCACATTTTAGCAAGTAAAGTGAAACTTCAATCATATAACCCTTTTTTTTTTACGGCATACTTGAAGTTCTTGCTTGTTTGTTATTCGCGTATGCATTAACCTGTACGACATGACCAGTATCTACTACCCAGTACCCTGGATCCACAATCCAGTATACATTACCCAGTATGCGTTACCCAGTATACATTACCCAGTATGCGTTGCAGTATCCAGCTTATTACCCAGTGTCCAGAATCCGGTATGTAATATCCAATATCCACTATCCAGTTTCTAGTAGCCAGTATCCGTATCCAGTATACATTACTCTGTATCCAGTACCCAGAACCAAAGTATTCAAGTATCCAATGTCATAGTATCCAGAATCCACTATCGAATACTGGATAGTTGATAAATACTGGATAACGGACACTCAATCCAGTGTTCAGCATCCAATAACCAGTTACCAGTATCCACTAGCCAATATGGACACTGGTAACGGGATACTGGATACAGGATAGTGGACACTGAATATTGGATACTTGATACTGCAGGTACTGGATAGTGGATACTGGGTAGTGGATACTGGGTAGTAGATACAGGATACCGAATGCTGGATACTGCATAGTAGATACTGGATATTGAGTAATGTGTACTGGATACTGGTCATGTTGTATCAGTTTAATTAATGAATACACGTTATCATGGGTAGATAGGTTTGTTATTTAGTGACGTTATGACGTTATTTAGTGTATATTATAAAGTAAATCAGATAAGCGAATGCAGTTTGCAGCATTCTTTTTATAGAATTATGTTCTTTAATTCCTTGTACCGATTTATTAGACGTAGAAGAAACCATTTTAGATATATTCTGCATTTTAACCCTTAACAGCCTACTGCCAAAACAAATTTTAGTAGCTAACATTTAACGGTTAGGAATTTAGAAATGTTTGTTGGGACGAACTTGTAGACGGTTTTAATACCTTTCCATTGGTGCAAAGAAAATTAAAATCAGTTGATAGAAACAAAACTACAGTAATTTATAGAAATATGTAGTTTTAGGAAACAAAATGACCGACTTCCGGACCCAGTGTGGGCGGTTCAAACTCAGTCCTGGTTTTTTTTAAGTGTGGATAGGGCTTAACTTACGAAGCAGTGTGGCACAAGACCGGTTAACAGAAAAATCGTCGTATAAGGAAACTTTACTTGAAAAAATAATTGACATTTTTTCAGAAAAAAAAAGTTAGTTTCCCAACCCTATAAATGCTTGATATTATTAATACCATACGCGAGCCAGGACTATTATACATCGCTGCAGCTACACTTCCCATACAGATTTCCTTCCTCCTTCCTTCTTTCCCTTCCTCCTGACTGCATGGGTCAGGCCCATTAAATCACACGCTTAATGCTGAGACGCTTAATGAGTGGGGTAAGGGGGAAATAGGGTCGTGAAAGGGGGGCGGGAGGATGGGGACTTCGCATTAAGGAGACAGGTTGAGGAGGAAGTAGGGGGTGAAGAAGGAAGGGGACTTGACACACCATAAACCAATTTCTTGCGCTGGGGCTCACACATACGAACAAGTTAAGCCACTGTGTCTGGATGCACTATCTAATCCTGGAAAACTTACGACAGATAGCTTCGGGTTTAGGATCTGACTTTTCTTTTCAGTTTCACTGACGCATCCATGGCTGAGTAATTTTATGTTATGTGAGGTCTGGGAAAATCCTTGGTTCCTTTCCCTTTTTCCCCAACTCCGCCATAAATAACGACCAATCTGGGGAAACTTTTTTGTCATACACCCAGATCCATGTGGTATGGCAACCACCGGAATTGCCGAACATTCCACTGTAAGCGTGGTCAGCGTTGCAATCGAATGGTACATTTTTTTTTTTTTTGGTACATTTTTATAAACAAACTGTCGTAGGAAACGCAGCAACAAATAAATGGACTTCCATTAAGGCAGAAACCCACTTACCGAAAACTGCGATTCAGCACTTTAAAATAAACGTATTTCAAAGATGGTTCACCATACACGGTTGCAACGAAGTCCGAAAGGTTAGCCGAACGCGCCTTGAGCGATAATTGGAAATAGAACATGGCGTCGAAAGATGTTGAAAACAGTACTACGGAGAGCAAAACAAATGATAAATCCAGTCGGAAGGAATGGGTTCGACTGAATGTTGGCGGGACTTATTTTTTGACGACCAGAACGACGCTATGCCGGGATCCCAAATCATTTCTGTACAGATTATGTCAAGATGATCCCGACTTAAATTCTGATTTGGTAAGGTCATTGACTAGTGCTTGCTCACAAAGTGACGAGAAATTGGAATTGTGACAGATAGTGG
>JAHWFP010257405.1:0-105726 GCA_023313725.1 Lithobius niger | reverse complement strand
TGCTTGCTCACAAAGTGACGAGAAATTGGAATTGTGACAGATAGTGGTCGAAACTAAAACAGATCTAAACAGTGGTTAATATTGCAATGTTGTCGAGTTGTTATGATTGGGGAATTAATTTGAGTAGCTGCGGCCATTTTTAAATCCTGTTTGTTCGTGCATGGAATTTCCTAATTTGGCATGTATGTGTGGGCTAACCTGTTTTTTACCTCCTATATTATAGGACGCCACAGGAGCATACTTGATCGACCGAGACCCTACGTATTTCGGGCCAGTTCTTAATTACTTGCGACATGGAAAACTGGTAATTAATAAAGACTTGGCAGAAGAAGGTACGATTTCGCCCCCCCCCCCCCTAAATAATTTGTTGTTGGAATTGTTAACCTCGATGTTGCTAGTTGTAGAATTTGTGATTAATTGCTTAGCCTACTTTGAATGGGGCGATTTTGCTTGAAGCTAACCGTGATTAAGAACGACACCACGCCTGTTCAAGTGGCCATCACAGCTTGGATAGGCGTAATACTGTAGGATGAAGGCATCTTTCTAACAGATGGCCTGCTTATGGCTCGCGGTGCGATTAGAACGTTTGGATGAAAACGACAGAATGTGCTGCCCAGGTAGCGTGTTGATGATTGTTTTTACTGGGAGTTCTCGCTATAGGACCATCAGGAAACCTGGCCAATTTCTGCAGCTACATCAACAGGCCCTTCAAAAACCACCACACGTGCAAAAAAATGTCCGCTGCTGCACACAGTTTGGTACTGCCAAAACACAGCACACTCGATAAAGCTATAATAGAGCAGTCCAAAGGCAAAACGAGAGTTAAGACTCCAACGAACTGCTTTAATCTTTGCTTGTACACATTTATTGCGTAGCAGATGTTCCTATATGTAAACTTACATTTTTCACCTTTCGTTCAAAAGGAAGTGACATCATGTTGAACGCGACTGCGAGTTAGTGGGAGCCAGGTGGGAGCTAACTAATCGCAGCTGCTCGCAAAGGAGGTCGGTATTTACAGAAGTCTGAGCATGCGTACAGCACAGTTTATCAACCAATTCTGGATGGGGCTCAGTAACGTTAAAAGGTGACGTCGTTTCCCTGACACTTTTGGAATGTTCTGTTACGGTTTCTTTGCATTTAAGGTACCAAACTGTCTTCAGAAGCGTGTGTATGGTTTGCACACTGGTTAGTTTTTTTTGGAAGGACCTGCAAATTGGCTACGGTAACTCTTGAGAGTTCACTGAAACACAATTCAAAATTCCCGTTCGTCAAGCGATAAACAACTGCGCTGAGTAGAATCAATGGCCATTGTTGAGCGTGAGAAGGGTGGGAAATTTTGATGAATTTTCAACACCATCAACACCACCTGTCAGACATTTAGCCATGATCTGCAAGCGAGATTGAATGCCCAGTGAAGCGGCCGTGCTGATTGATACCAGAGGCTGCGAAGGCGGGGCGATTTAAATAGTTACAAGAGCGTGCATGATATACATCTTGAGATAAACACAGACTTTAATAAGTCTTATGAAGACAGTAGGAAATAAACTTTAACATTTGTTTTTCTTCGAAATTGTCGAAAATTTGCCAAAATATTGAATATATATCCGGTTTTCTGAGATGGTATGTTGTGAGAATGGAAATTTTGAATCGTTTTTCTGTAGCAGATATGTACTTTATTCAGTTTGACGACACATTTTAATCCAGTACTGGTATTCTGTGGAGCATGGTCAAGTATTCGGGCAAAATATCAATTGTTCAATACCATATTATTCCGTTGTATATTCGTAGGTTGAATCGAACCCTGTTCACTCGCTTCAAATAACACATGACCGCAGTAGTGGGATAGGAAGTTACGAGAAAGGCGTCGTGCGTCAAGATGTCTAATCCGATTAGGCTAGTTGAATTTGAAACTGAAACGTGAAAATCTGGAAACACCGTTTACTTTGGTTTACGTACTGCCATCATAAGAACGGAAAAAAACACTACTACACTACAGAACAAAAATGGATTGTTTCAGCTTCAAAGAGGAACGTTCCGCTTTTGGTCTGCCGTACGATGTCATGGTTTTTCTGTAGTTAGGCCTAAGGTGTTGAAACTGAAAGCCTGAACTAATAATCCTCTTGTTTTTTGTTTCGTACGTTTGTAGTGAGTTGGGCATTTAACTGCTTTAATTTACCTGGCTGAATGCCGTCTTTGCCTAGAGCTAGATCTCATGTCTTGTGCTATGGGTGTGACATAGCCTACGTTAACGTTGTGACTAGTAGCATCACTCAATGAAACCAACGGTAAATATATAAATTACAGCTAACATACAAACAACACTGAAATATAAACTGATCAACCGATTGTCACATGCTTTCAAACTTATTTCAGGGTTTGTATATGGGTCCTTGAAAACGTTGAAATAGACCAGGAAAATAAAAGGAAATTCCAGGCCTGGAATAGTCCTAGTCCTGGAATTGGAAAATCGTGTTTCTGTTTTCTGTGTCAGATATCATTGTGGCAATTATATTTAAACAAAAAAAAATAACTAAAAAAAGAACTAATTCTAACACCAGTGGTAGACCGTTTTTACCAGTGTCATTGTCACATTTTGCCACAGTGTTGATAAGATTAAGTATTTAACAAGTTATTCATCCAAGTTATGTTCATCCAAGTTTGTTTAGTCCAAGTTTTTAGCTGCTGAAAAAAATTATTTTATTGTATAATTTAATTTAATTATTGTATAATTTTCACTGATGGCTTATTTCCAAGTTTCCGTAATAATTTTAACTGCTGAGGCAAAAATGGATATTGGAACAGCTTTACAAATTACGAAGAAAATCAAAGTTCCATCCTCGGTTTTAAAACACAACGACAAAATTGTACACCTTGGTCTACGAGCAGCCTCCTAAGCAGATATCTTAAACACAACTTGCTAAAACCCTCTGCAAGAAGCTATCCCGGGAGCCAAACGACCTTGAAGCAAATATCTCACCTTTATAACTTGCAAAGTCTTAAAGTAAGCTTGCTTCGCAACTTTTCATGCGATGAACTGGCTCACAAAAGCACTGGTCAACTTAACCCTTCTCCTATGAGAGGTAGCTCGTAACTCTGCAACAAATCTTAACGATTCAACGAAATAAGAGCTAAGGAACCAACCAATCCATTGAAAAATGTCACACGAGACTCACAAAAACGCACACTTTCACAACGAAGATAGCCTACTAACTGTAGTCGTCATCAGGCACATTAAAGGTAAGTTTGAACTTTTGTTTTACATTTCGTTTTTCAGTCCAATACACTGGTCGAATTCGGAACTGCCGCTATCTGCTATATTTAGTGATTTGTTCACCCTTGCCCACTGTATCACTCGGGCCGTTCTTTACACGCAATCTTTTATTCAACTTCGAACTTCCCTCGCAATCAGTTTTGTAATATTAGAAAATGATGGGCCTTGCAGATTCATAAGCGGGATCTGCCTGTTTTCGTGCATCTTAATCGCAATGGATTCAAGGTTTCTTAAATGGTTATTGGCAAGGCCCATAATTTTCTAATATTAAAACCTGATTGGGAAAGACTTGCGAGGGAAGCTCGAAGTTGAATGGAAGATTACGTGTAATGAACGACTCAAATGATACAGTGGGCAAGGGTGAACCAATCGACTAAATATAGCAGACAGCGGCAGTTTCAAATTCGAACTGTGTATTGGACTGAAAAATGAAATGTAAACAGAGTTCAAACTTACCTTTAAGGTGCCAGATGACAACTAGTTAGTGGTTGAAAATTTGCAGTTAGTAGACTATCTTCATTGTGAAAGTGTGCGTTTTGTGAGTCTTGTGTGACATTTTTCAATCGTTGTAGATTGTAGTGTTTCACAGTAAGATGAATAACGGTGTTTCAACCAATCCATGAATCTGACTCCCTTTTCAGGGGTCTGATTGCAAAATTAGCCCCTCACTTAAACATCTGAAGAAAACCCAAAATCCTCAAGTAACAACCCAAGCTCTTCTACAAACAAGTCCTTTCCAAAACAAAACAACAGAGAATATTGGAATAAACATCAGCACAATTATCCGAGCAATGAAAACTCCTACTCCAATCGCAATACGAACAACCAGTCCAACTGCGGCAGAGGAAACAACCACCACCGCAGTTCCACCCCTGAATCACACAGTAAATACTCCTCACCTGGGGCCAGGGGTAAACCACAGAATAATCAATGACAAAAGTCAAAAATTCCTGGTAGTAGGTCGTCTTCATTTCTTTCCAGCCTGGCAAGAAATCTCTTTGAATCCTCAAACTTCTTTTGATCATCAGAGACGGTTTTCATCCAACCTTCAAAAGCAAAGCTGGCCTAGTTACTCTGCCTTCTTGGAACTTCGCTCCTCAAGATTCGACCGTCTTTTCTCCGAAATTCAGGATTAGCTTTCAAAATAAGCAATAACAGAAAGCAACGGCCATTTACGCCCTTGTTTCTACAGTTCCATTTTCCTATGACGAAAAAAATCAGTTGGAGAACGTCTCATTTTCAACCTGAAACCTCTCAACAAGAAAATGGAGAGGGCATCACTCTTGCTGGAGAGGGCATCACTGTTGCTGATTCGATGGTGAAGTGTACGCCTACAAAGTAAAAGCCGGAATCTATTTGATTATGTCTCAAATCAGGCGACTGGGCAGTGTCCATAGACTTACAAGACTTACCTACAGGTTCCCCTTCACGCCATCTCTTTCGCTTCATGTTCCAAGGAAAAGTCAACGAATTTTAGTGTCTCCCTTCGGCCTAAGTGCTGCCCAAAGAATCTTCACACTCATTCTCAAACCGATTCTGCCCCACCCTCACCAAAATGTAATCCCACCAAGCGCCTACCTGGACGATTGGATTTTGCAGGCACAAAACTGTAATCTCCTTGCAGCAACTCGAACACTGCAATAAGTCTGCTCAACAGACTTAGTATTTGGTATAAACGTCGAAAAGTCAAGACTTGTTCCATATCAGGCCTTCATCTTTGTAAGCGTACATTTCACCATCGAATCAGCAAGAGTGATGCCCTCTCCAGAAAGGATAGACGACATGATAATCCTTTCTAGGTCCTTTCTCAGGAACTTTTACTGCCTAAATAATCTAAACTGCCTTATAGGGAAAATGGATTCATTGGCAAACTTGGTTCCTTACGGGAGATGTATAACAAGACTCCTTCATCACTACAGCATCTACACCTGGGGATGTTTCTACAACCAGGAGGATCTACACACCCCCTCGACGAATCCTTCCCAACCAACACTTTGCTGCAGTGGTTGGACATCATGGTTCTCTCTGTCGGTAACCCGCCAAGAGCACCAGCCAAACGTTCATCTGTTGACAGACGCCTCACTGGAAGGATGGGGAGCGCACATTGCACATCACGAAGCTTCAGGACTATGGACACATAACATCCTCAGCTTGAAAGCAGTCCTCAACGGCCTTCGACACTTTCAATCCCTGCTATCAGGAACGTTAGTACAACTAGACAACACCACAGCAGTAGCCTAGGCTACCTTCGGAAAGAAGGAGGAACAAGGTCTAGGAGACTCCGCTCAATCAATTCTAAGATTTTCCAACTTTGCATTCTTATGAAAGACATTCTGTGTACACATTCCAGGAAGTCCCAACATGATCGCGGACTCACACACGACCTACTTCCTTCAGGAGAATGGATTCTAGAAACTTCCATTTGCAAATATCTGTTCAGCATACGGGGCACCTCATGGTAGACCTATTTGCCATATGGCATATTGCCTAACTTCCCCACTTTTATAAGCTCAGTACCCGGCGGCATGGCATGGGCACCAGACGCTCTTTCCCTTCCTTGGACGAACCTCTTCGGCTACCTTTTCCCTCCGTCCAAGCTGCCGCCTTAAATACTATTCCTACTAATGGCCGGTCTTGAATTGACCATCAGCAACATTTCAACACCTCAACATCTCAGTTCCTCGGCCTGCTGATCAACAACCCGAGAAGCCTACCAGACATTCCAGACCTTCTCTCGCAAAAGAAAGGGAGTCAGTTCCATCCGAACAACAGCGCTCTAAATCTACATTGGTGGCTACTAGCGTCAAACTCCTTAAGGAGGCATGAATTCTTGAAGACCAAGCAATTAGAATCGTGAGCAAGGCAGTCAGAAAATCCACTAACAGAACATACGACAGCCACTGGAAAAATGGTTTTGTTGGTGTCACAGGCGGCATGTCAGCCCCCCCCCCCTTACCCGAACTTGTAGTTTTCTTCATTGACCTCTTCGACGAGGGACTAAAGTCTCCATAATCCTGGTACACCGTTCAGCCTTAAACACTGTTTTCAGGGCATCGGGCAAAACAGACCTCCTTGGGGACTTTTGAATGTCGACACTCTTCAAATCCGTCAAAATTTAGAGGTCAAGAACATGTTTCCAGACTGGGACCTCGTCATTGTCCAAGACTCCCTAATGAAGGCACCTTGCGAACCTCTTTCAAACTGTAGCCATCCTCGTCTAACCCGCAAAACAGTTTTCTTACTCACGCTTGCTTAAGCTTATGCTGCAGCAAAATCCAAATGCTCTCGATGAAACGGGCTTATTGCTTCTCCTCATATAACTAAAAAGGCGTTTACCTAACACCCAGAGACTCTTTTTGCACAAAAACTCAAAGACCTTCTATGCCAAACCAAACCATTACCACACCAGCACCTTCCTTGGTGGTTGGCAATAACCTGAACGTCTTCTTTATCAGAGCACTATACCTTTATCTTAAGAAAACTTGAGAGCAACGAAATCCGTAAGGGACGCTATCAGTTGTTCATACCCTTTAAATGGAAATTTGGTGAAATAACTCCGATAACGATTAAAACTACTATTCTCAATGCTTACGACAATTCTGATTTAGTTGGCACCGATAATAATGTCAAGATCACGGCTCACGACCTCAGAGCCATCTCCACTTCATGGACATTCCACCACAGCATCGCCTCCCTGGAAATCCTCAGAGCAGCTTCAAGGAAGTACCAGTCAGTCTTCACGGCCCATTACCTCAGGGATATGACCAGCTATGCCGATGGACTTCATCGTCTGGGACCCATTATCACAGCCAGATCTGCCATTAACTAAGAAGAAGAAGCAAGACCTACAATCAATGGCCATTTTCGGGGCCACCACATGCAGAAAAGAGATCAAGTTTACTGTTTTCCTGTTTTTTCAATAAAGTGAGAAGTTTGTAATTTTGGGGAACCAGCTCCTAATCGTAGGGTACTCCTTTGGTGGTGCCCACCACCTTTTGGACGAGGTATTCTGTAAATGCTAAATTTCAACGGCAAGTAGAAAGGAAAGTTGGCAGGCTAAATTTTGTTTCTATTGCCTAAAAGAAAATGTATATTACCTGTACCCACCCTACCTTCCCTCTTAAGTCACCATCACGGCATATTGAGATGTAAAGAAAGATGGCGTCGTTTCGTTACAGGCGCTTTGGTAGACGTGGTGCTCACATGCACACTGGGGTTAGGCAGTGGCTACATTTAGACAATTTGAACTCAGGGATAATCGCATTCAGAAAGAGAATGCTAAATTTACTGGTAATGTGTTTTCTCCTAGGCAATAGAAACAAAATTTAGCCGGACATCTGGAAGCCGGCAAATTTTCCTTTTTTACCAATTTTGACATTCCTATAAGTCATTTAAATGGTCTCAACTGGTTAAGGTACTGAGAAGTTACATGGCGAAATCTAGTAAAGCTATGGGTAACCACTAATAAACAGATTGGCTATACAATTTTTTCCTATACAACTAGTGTCGCATAAAGTGGCAGAACTGCTGATAGGGGTAGAACAGAATGTGAAAGTATTAACAGCACTTGTCTGCATGGTGGGTTGAAAGAAGTAAACTCAGTCCTCCTTGAGGACTTTTGAATATAGACACTCTTCAAATCCTTCGAAGTTGAGAGGTCAAGAACACGTCATAGTACAGTTTATTTCCTTTCTGCAAGGAAGCCGAGATTACTCCTTGCGCTCCCAGATTTTAACCTTGGCTCAATACTGGTCAATGGCCGGTACCGCTTTTTAAGGGAAATTAAGTGTACTTTTCAACCCTTCATGGATATATATTAGGTACTAATAGACTTTCACATTCTGTCCTACCCCCAATAGCAGAGCTTTCTGCAATACCAGTTGTGTAGGAAAAAATTTTCCAAAGCCAATCTGTTTTATTAGTGGTTACTAAGGCCACACCGATACCAACTGTAGAGATCCGATGCCGGTATCGATACAGATAAGAAAAATTTAATCCCTAATTTTTTAATCAATGATAAAGCGCGCATTTTTACTTAGCCTTCAACTAAATACACAACCTAAAAACGTTGGTGCAAATTTTCAAAATATTAGGTGGCCATGAATCACTGGTATTTCTGTGCTTAAACGTTCAAGCACAACAATGCCATTGATTGACTTTTCAAAATTTTACATCAAAGTATTTAGGTTGTTTATTTACTTTTGAAGTTTGACTAAAATTTGCGTGGCATGAGTCAGTTACTTTTTCAAAGTAAACATCCCTTTAGCAATGATAAAGAGTCACGAGAAAAAACGCTCAATTTCATAACATGGAAATCTCGTCAATTCCCACATTTTTGACAGTCTTTTTAGGAGGATGGTGAATTAGTTTGGCTCTTGTTTGGTGAGGTTATTAACAGTGTTGTTTTCTTCAGAAATCCAATAGCCTAATTATTGAATTAAAACAATTTAAAACAAAGACCAACACTATGATTTCCTCGCAAAACTCCACAAACCGCATGTCGTAATTTTGAATGGTTCCCAAATTATTGACATTTCAGCGAAAGTTGCCGATATCAATTTCACAAATATCAACAAACGATCCAATTCTGTATAGGTAGCGGTGTAGCCTTAGTGGTTATCCACATCTTTACTGGTTTTCACTAAATAACTTTTCAATGAACTAGTAAATATTTACTAGTGAACTAAAGAACTTCTCAGGCTTTAATCTATACCATCAGTGGAAAAGTCCCAGCGAGACTATTTAAATGGTGTATAGGGATGTCAAAATCGGTCAAAAAATTGACGAAATGGGAATTTGGGCGGAATCTGTTTGCATAGGCCTTGTTCTGTCACTCAAGAAGATGCGTGCAACTCATGATGAGCATGAATCTCTTGTATCGAAATCTGGGGGAAAAAGTCTGAAATGCAAGGTGTTCTCTAGCATGTGGCACTTCCTAAGTAAAATTTATTTTTATTTATGTGATCTTGTAGACTAAACCCTGTTGTTTTTTTTGTGTGACAAAGACTAAGTAAACTATGGAATCATGTATAAAAGCAAGATGGAGGGACTAAGGCAAAACTGTTATCGAATAAAATTGTTTGTGATCAGATTATCAATAATACAAAGAATCTCATTAGTTGATGACTACCGTTTGGTGGCTGCTTAAATCGACTATCATATGAAAATTGTGAAATTATATTTATATTCTCGTAAATATTATCCCATTAACATTTAAATTACTTTGCATTTTGGTGTTCTGAGATTTCTCCCAGCAAAATATTCTTATTCCTGCACAATGATCCAAGTAGATGGGTTTTTATGTGTAAAATGAGGCTGATGAGGCAGGCATTTTTAATGCAACATTCTCTTGTATTTGTAGGTGTCCTAGAAGAGGCAGAATTTTATAACATTACAGACTTGATTAAAATGGTAAAAGAAAGAATCACAGAGCGGAATACAAGAAAATCTAGAGTAAGAATGATTGAACCTATGACATACTTTCATGCAATGATAGTATAAAGGATAAAGATAGCAGGCATAAAGGATAAAGATAGCTTTGCTGATATTCTTTTTGTTTATTGCTTTCGAACAGGAATCCAAAAAACATGTGTACCGTGTCCTACAGTGTCACGAGGACGAACTAACACAGATGGTCTCTACCATGTCAGATGGCTGGCGGTTTGAACAAGTAAGTCTGCAACTGACAATTACTTGATTCCATTCATGATTCGAACTGAATCAATTTAATTCTACCATTAATTGAATTAATAATTAACTGTCTGCATACGACCATGTTTACATCATACATTTACATCTACGTTTGCATCCCATGTTGTGCTTTAGCCTTCCTTTCTGCGAGAGATTTGTTCGGGCCAGGGGTTATATTAGTCCAGGCCCTTATCCAAGTCCCGATCACTTTTTTCCCATTAGTCCAATTTGAAATTGATGAACGTAAGATGTTTCTGGACAAAAGCAAACCATGTGAGGAAAAGTAGGCTTGATTTTCTTTTCAATGCAGGTTGTGGATCTGGGAATGGGGTAAAATGGCCCTACACTCTCGTGGCCCTGTCCTTAACAACCCCCAAACCTTTTTTTTTTTGTACAAGCCTTTCTTTAAATTCTGTTTCAGTTGATAAACATTGGTTCATCATACAATTACGGTAACGAAGATCATGCAGAGTTTCTGTGTGTGGTTTCACGGGAGTACGGAACGACGTCTAATGGAAATGAACGAGAAGCAGAACCCACAGATCGGGCGAAGGTAATGTATGAAATTACAAGAACAGTTACAGTATTTTTTAAATGCTAAATAGTGTGTAAAGGGGGTGGGGGTCTTGCCCTCCTCCACCAGAGTTAGGTGGAATTTTTAAAGGATACCATTCTATAATAGACTGAAAAAACCGTTACTGGATGTACTTTGAAACTCTTCATTAACATTTGTATAAAGTTCGAAACTCATTTTCGCTCACTTTCAAAATGCAGCTATTAACTTGCTAATTTTCGACAGAAATGCTTCTGTATTCATCAGGTATCCTAGGTTATAGGTTTTTCTACATCTTCCCTACTGGTTTTTTGAACGCGGCAACCATTTTGAAAAACTGTTGCCGTGTTCAAAAAAACAGTAGGGGAGATGTAGAAAAGCCAATAACCTAGGATGCCTGATGAAAACAGAAGCATTTCTGTCGAAAATTAGCAAGGTATTGTTAATATCTGCATTTTGAAAGTGAGCGAAAATGAGTTTCGAACTTTATACGAATCTATAATAGAGCTCAGTGACAATAATGCCATATTGACTATGAGGTTAGCGTCTGGAGTTAGCGACAAGGGGACACTAGATTAAAATGGGTTAAAAACAACGGCGCTGGTAGTCAAACCAGTGCTGTGAGAGAGGATTCCTTAGGCCTAAAAAACATTGCTCTTCTGATCCCTTACACTACGAGGTTATAAATCGCAAAAGAAAAGATTCCACTTGCTGAAAATGTTAGCAACTGCTAACAAATTGATTTTGCGCGTTTTAGGCCTAAGAAATGTGATCTAACAGCATTGGCTTTCGTAAGACGCCATTCTTTTTCCCTTCCATGTTTATCCAGTGCACTTTGTTGATAGGTGGCTCCAGCATAGAGTTTTATATAATAATATGACATTAGGGGTGTGTGAGTAAACTAATTTAAATTCGAGTCAAGTCGAGCCGAGCCTAGTTACAGAAGACTCGAGTATCAATCCGAGTTCGAGTATTTGGTGAGCACACTTATTTTGCAAGTGTCTTTTTTATTTGTTAGTGTAATAATAACTAAAATGCTGCTTAAAGGACTGTTTGGGTCAACATGTACAACTGGAAAAACGCTCACTTTCACAACAAAAGACACTCACACTGTCTGTATGTACAACTAGTTTTCCAGTTTTTAGGATACAACTTCAAAATGGTCTGAGCTAGTGGCCTTTAATTTACACCACTGGAAAGCTCTTGTCGAGACGATGAATTGGTATATTTGAACGTCAAAATCAGTCAAAAATTGGCGAAGCAATCGCATGTTCACCAGATTCAAGTAAGGATACAACTGACGAGCCGAGTTCGAGTACCCGTTGAATACTCGGCTCAAATTTTTCGAGTTTTGCACATCCCTAATGACGTTATTGTCACTGCCCTATAATGTCTTTAGATAACCTATAGGTTTAGGTAGACAATGAACGAAATTCGGTTCATTTCCTGAAGACATCAGTACTGAAAATGGCATTATTCGTTGTTGTGTTGTCTTAAGATTTGCATCGATATTGATGCTGGTGTCTGACTGTATCGGTTCAGCAAAGAAGTAGCGACGAAGCAGTCCTGGTTGTATTAACTAATAATCGTTGTTAGAACGTGGATAGGCAGTATACCATAAGCCGTTTCATCAGACATCCGGTTGTTTTCACCTACTGTATTACTCCGAATATAAGACAAGTAGCATTTTTGGGCTCACATAATTTAAAGAAGGCTGCTATTATAAGGTGGGTGACTTTAGCAAGGCTTTCATTAGGCTTGGTATAATATGTATTAGTTTGTATACTAGTAAATTGATCTGGTACTGGAGTCTTAATAACATTTTTGATTTTGGACAGCTTGCTTGAGGCTATTTTCAAAATATATTTCGTTTTTGCTAAATAATCCAAATACTATTTGAGCAACTGGCTTCAGATTAATTAATACCACTGGACAGCGCTCGGAAAATTGATTGGAATGGTGTATTCAAGCATCAAAAGCGGACAAAGGTTGACCGAGTTATGAATTTGCAAGCGAGAGTAGTTTCTGTTATACAATATTGGCAAGTTTTATATGTGAGCCGCTAAACAGCTTAGTCTGGCATGACATGATCGTGACACGTATGGCAATCGGGAATGTCTGCCTGGGAATTAAAGCTGCTTATAGAAATTCCCACGTTTTCAAACGTTTGTTCTTGCTTTCTCGTCTTTTTTTTCCTAAAAGTTTTTGTTTCTTCTACTTCTACGTTTGATCGAAAAGAAAACACTACTCACGAATATATCCAACCTCCAAAAAAATGACCGCTGATCCTGAGCGAGAACGGACCAGTTCTTTAAACAGTGCACGATGCAGGACCCAACCGGAGTGCTTGCCTTAACCACCTGATCAGTTCCTGCCACTTTAGCCAATAGCAAAGCATGATTCACACAAATTTCGTTGCTTTATACCTCCCGTTTGAAACATCGTACAGGATTCATCAAGTGCAAAAATGCTTCTTTCACTTAAAAAAAAAACCCTAGTAAGTGACATGGCATTAGCGGAGCTATGCTGCGTTAAAAGTTGGTGCTTTTTTTTGTCAACTTTATCAGGAATTTAGATTAAAATTGAAGTTTAGTACCATAGATATGGATTACAAAAGATCCATTTTACATTCAAAGAGTCGGAATTGTGGAAAATCAACTTCAGCGACAGCACGAGAAAGATAAAAGATAAGGAATCGACTAAATCTGAATGAATACGTAATTGTGAAAAAAAAGTTGCAGAAGTTTGCCATCTGAATTTTGCAAATATCTTGCAGATATCATTTCGTTCTTGCGTAGCTAGTTCTGCCTCTATGTTAAGATATTAACCTGCTGCAAAAGAAAAAGCGTATGGGTTCCAAATCTGAATCCAAAGGTCCCAAAGCCAACCCTTGGCTGTACCTCAATATTTATAAGTTTTACCATTTTCTTGAGAATAGTAAAAAGTGCTGTCTGTGGAGTAATTTTTGGTAAAGGTATTTACTATTTAAATGAAATTTTTAGGTTTTTTTCTTTGGCTGGAAAAGTCATCGTTTTAGGCCATGCAAAGTTAATTGTTTGGTTTACAGGTGCGTGCGGGGGTGCCTTAAATGATCGCAGGTCCAAATTTGTTATCTGAATCTTGGTCCACCCTCTAAAAATGATATTTTCGCCAAATTTTGATCGTTTTTGACATTCCAGTATACCATTTTCACAAGCTCGAAAGAGCTTTTCAATGGTGTTAAGTCTCAAACCTCTAGCTCAAACCAGTAAGAAGTTATTTGGCAAAAACTAAAATAATTTTAATACTAGGTGACATAATTAACATATTAGCAAAATATTGAACTTCTTTAGGCTGACTTAATACTCTTTCAACATCGAGCTAGGTACATGTCAAAGAAATGTGGTCAGATAAATAAAATAAAATGCCTGGTTGCCTGGTGTCCAATTTGCAACCTCGCCCATAAACCAAACAATTTTTTTTTTGCGTGGCCTTATAGGTTCGGGGGAAATCGCACAACTTTTTATCAGTTTGCACAATGACGGAATATGCTAAGTTTTTGACGCACTAGGATTTGTTATAAGGAGAGCTTGCCGTACTGCATTTGAAGTTTGCCAAGCTATATTTTTTTGTCTCCTTTATTAGGTTTTGCAACAGAAAGGCTCTCGTATGTGAAGACAGGAAGGAGAGAGCAGCCGTCTCGTACAGGGCAGCAGCAGTGTGGGCAGTCATGTCCACTTATCCTATGCACCGTATTCCACACTCATTTAAACACCATTTAAAAACAGACTCAAATCATTGTATTTATTACCATGAAACCTGCAATCATGACCGTTTGCCATCAAGATCATCGCCAGCTCGCCTACATAGTCCAGATGGTTTTCGTTGCCATGGGTACCGTGCATTTACATAGTATTGCAGCCAGTTGCAGCCAGTTTAACGTCAGCGCTGCTACGTAACTCATAACAACCACGCAACGGAAGACGTATGCTTGCTAGCAATTACTTTTTTTGACAATTCTTTGTTTGTTGGTGCGACAGTTTCGTGTTGATTGCCACCTGCTTCGATTGCTTGGTTGTTTCTTTGTATTAACATGAATTGCATTCAAAATACGTCGCAATTGTGCAACCTTCAAGTCAACATTTGGTCATCCGAAAGTGTAAAGTATTAACGGGCAGGTTTTGCACAGGTGTGTGTGTATATATATATACCTACCTTGTGAGCCAATTTCATGTCAAAGCTTATTTTTTTGTTGTTGTTTTCATTTCGTTTGCAAGGTAATACTAATATTTTTTCTGTGTTGTTAAGTCCCTTTCATCTCGTTGGTTCTATTCATTAGCTTGAGGAATTGTATCGTCTCGCAGTGGGCACTTAGGGAAGAGCCTAACTGAAGCTACTTTTATCATATAATTAAGAATTTGCTACTTAATTCTAATTAAGTGCCCCCCCCCCCCCAAGAAGCTTACTTGAGCATTTAACACATGTACAGTAGATCCTCATAATTAAGGCTGTAGCCAACTGTAACTGCGAATCAAATCATGTTCTGTCAGTTGGGAGAGTGTTACCAGTGAACTGTCGATCAAAACCCACTTAACGTCAATCAACGCGACTGATGTTGTCATGGGAACCACAAGGCTTTTTTTTTTGGACGAACGTCCTGCACTGACCAACCAATGGATGGGAACACAAGCAAATGACAACTTTGGAGCTTAGTTAAGCTGTTAACTTAAACTTTCCCCGCTCAGCGTAAAGTCTTGGCCGTTGTAGGCTTCCTTGTGTAATCAAACCTCTTCTCTGGGAAAAATCAAATGCAGAAATTCGTAAATTTAAGACAAACAGTTGTGTTGCGCCATTTTTTCAGGCAGTGTTATCACTTTAAAACAACGGGAGATTTTTGTTTATCAGAACATTTACCATTACTGATAAAGAGTTTCTTCTGTTAAAATAATGGAAATTGAATATAATTGAAGCAGAAACGGCTTTGTAATCGATTTTATGCTCAAGGCTATACTGAGCGATTTTGGTTTGGATTGTGGATCCAGTTGCTCACTTTCCTTCAAACTAACGTATCAATATTTTGACTTCTGACAATGGATTTTAATGGTCGAATATACCATTTAAGGCCACAATAATTAAATTAATTCTCAGGTAGTAATCTCTTCCGGAAATGATAAGACCACCTGTTTTTTTTTATTTTAAGTGACTTTGTCCATTTTTAATGAACAACCAGTATCTGGTGTGCAGCAAGAGCTCAGTTGTTTTGCGCAAGCTTTGTGTTCTTAAGCAGCGAGTTTCAAAAGAATTGTAGAATTCTTGAGAATTAGGCCACGTTTACAAAGTTGATTTTGAACCACACGTGATGCTT
This sequence comes from Lithobius niger, assembly GCA_023313725.1. Classification (NCBI taxonomy): domain Eukaryota; kingdom Metazoa; phylum Arthropoda; class Chilopoda; order Lithobiomorpha; family Lithobiidae; genus Lithobius; species Lithobius niger. The sequence goes on along the minus strand of JAHWFP010257405.1, from coordinate 89,868 downwards.
GATGCGTGATGCTTTCCCATGAAGGAAAACACTTAAGTGCGGGAATTTACAATTGTGTAGCATGTGACTCAACGCGTGCATTTTGGTGTTACCAGGCGTCGAATGAATACAAACTTGATGTTGATTTTCAAGCATCACGCAACGCTCGCATGCTTAGTTGTTGCATGGCATCAACAAATTCCATCGACACCTCAAGAAAGGTAAACGTGTGCTGAATGGATGACTGCTTAAAAAAAAGGCGAAATCTCGTCGCTGTAGAAGTTGTGAAACAGCATTGTTGGAGAAGTAGTGGCCAGCATTAGCAAGCTCACACGTACAAGATTTATAAACGAAACAGCGTGGGCAAACTGTCCCCTCGAGCACGAGCGTCACGTGCCAAGCGGCTCACCGCTTTCAATTTATAAACGCGACTTGGGCATAATGTGAGTTTTAATTTGCAACAATGGTATCAATGTTATTAGAAATGTATACGCACAAAACATTCCACAACGAGTTACTAGATGGCACTACCAGCGGGACAACTCTTTTCTGATGTTTTATCATATTGCTTAAAGGGTTACCTGTCTTTTCGGGACTGGTTTGAGGTTTTGCTAAATAACTTGAATGATTTGAGCTTAGCATTTGGAAGCTTTCAAAAAGACAATTAAAAGGTGTATTAGAACATCAAAATCGGTCATGTTTTGGCAAAATTATCGGAAAAAATACTTTTTAATAATGATAGGAAAATTGAAAAAAAAAAAGGTTGATCTTACACGCGCCTGAGAACCAAAGTTATTTTTTTAAGGCCCCAATGTTTTTTTTTCTCTACAGCTTTCATGTGCTCCAAACCCAAGGTCAACAGCTTGAATCCTTTTCCTTCAGAAAGGAAAGCGGACAGTAAGCGGATGCTTTACTTTGAAGACAACCGTCTAGTGCATAAGATATAAAGACCCTTTTTTTCCGTGACATATCAGTAGTAATTTTTGCACATTCCACGACAGAAAAGTGAGCATTTAAGTTGTACCCATAATGCGATAATGTTTTTGCAGGTACAAAATCAAGCGAAAAGTGGAATTTTTGCCAAATGGAATAACCTGGTGTGTTTTTAGAGATCACGCGCACTGTTATAAAAGTACAGCAGGTATGCAATTTTCCGCGATAAATCCTTGGTTCGGCAACTTCACCATAAGTATGGTTCATTGAATTCCTGTGGTAACCCAACACATCAACTATTGATGGAAGCGAAAAAATAATAAATAATTTTGGAAGTGTCCCTTATCCGAGATACGCTAAATATTGTTTTAAGTAAAACAGAAAGCAGATAGTTTAACCCTTCCACTCCAGACGTATGCCCAGAGGGGACCTTCTTGGGAGTTTCACGTGTGCACAGGTTCGTGCCACCATGGCCTTTTAAATACTACAGAAGCCCTGTCATTTTTTCATGCTATAAGGTGTGATAGGTTTACGAAGATGTCGGCACGAGCATTCAACCCCCTCACTGATTAGTGCAACTCAAAATACGAAGACTATATGTATTCGCGATAGAAAGAAAAGATAATGAGCTAGATTCAGTACTTCAATTCGGTCAACTAATGTAGTATGAGGTTATTTCGAATTGGTTCACTTTTCGGTGGTGTCGACAAGTCCAGTGAGGGTTACTGAAGAAAGGGCCGGACTTGCTGTACACAAGGCAGTTGGCTCACAAGCAGCCTCATAATACGATGTTAGAGGTGAAATTCGAAGCTTAGATACTGGCAAAGATTCCTTATTTTGTATTAAGAAGGATAGTAAAGTCAACCTTTTGAGGAAGGCAGAGAAATGGGTTGGTCCACAATTGTTGAAAGTCGGTGCCCTTGCTAAGTCAACTTGGAGCATATTGGCAAAGCCTTATAGTATCTAGGAGGCCATGGTATCACGATTATTTCTGGAATCCTCCGCGGCTGGAGACAAGCTGCTAAAAACTGCCTCACGAAGCTTGCCGTCTACTTGCCTAGGCTCGCATCATGGTGTGGAAGGGGGCTAATATCTATTTTGTGGCTTCAGTTGCTTCGTTGTGTGCCCATTCAGTTCAGGGACCAGTACAGCCTTCAACGGTACCTTTGACGAGTCCTTCCTACCCTACTTTCAGCAGAATGTGCATTTTTTTTCATCCAACGTTTTCGTGTTTGTACATTTATTTGCAGCTTTAATACTCTTTTAAGATTTAAGTTATAGTACAATGCAATAAATTTTATGTATGCATCAGCCCGTTGGTAGCATGTTTAACACAAACCGATAAAGTGTGTTTATGTGACTACCTGAAGTATATAATTATAACAGAAAGCTAATGGACCACCCATCATTCTAACATGTACTATAGTGGAACCTTAGATAAGAAGCAAGATCATAATTTGAAGTTTAAAAATTAACGCTAGCCATTTTTGTGGTTAAGTGGCGTCTAAATGTCAGTAAATTGTCATCAGATGCCAGGTATTCAACTACGTCCACAGTGATAGATGTATTTTTTTTTAACTGAATTCTCATTCCCAGATGTATTTAGGTAAGGTTTAGAAAACTGTTTATGTACTACTTTTTTAGTCAATCAGCCAATGCTGATCTGATTATGCAATAAATAACTTTGGTGTTAAAGCTTTGCGATGATTTCTTGTTCCACACCGTCTTCCCCCTAAATGTGTTTAGGGAAACTTTGAGGATATACAGGGTGGTTAAAAAGTCTGGTCTCGGGAAGTATTGGGCGTAGAAAGGTAAGGTTGATATGTGTCACTTCCCATGTCATCAACCTGAATGACCATGAATCATCTTATCAAGGTCATACAATTTTTATTTTTAGAACCCCAAGAGATACAACATAAAAAAGTCAATTGTAAAGTTGGGCAGGCTGAGAAAATAAGCCGAATTGAAATAGCTCCATAATTACATGAGCAACGAACAAAACAAGAAAAGACATTGCAGAGAAGCTACCAAAGTGTAAGCAACCAATGTGTCGCCCCCCCCCCCCCCCCAATAGACTCATCCATATTTATTGCAATATGTATTTGCTTAAGCGGGGTACTTCTGAAAGACATTTCAGAATCGTGGTGAAAGCATACCAACTATACTACGTGATTAAAAGTAAATCACGCCTACAGTATTAATACAGCAAGCAAAGTTTACTTCACTGCAATGCCGGTCATGGTTTGTTTGTAGCTCCTGTAATTATGAAACGTTTCAGTTCTGCTTTCTGTACGAGGGTTATTTTGTCAGCCCGCACAACTTTGCAATTGACTTTTATGTCGTATCTCTTAAGGTTACAAAAATAAAAATTAAATGACCTTGGTAGGGTGATTCAAGGTCATTCCGCTTGATGCCATGGGACTCGGCACATTCAGTATATCAACCTTACTTTCAACGACCAATACAGGTGTTTCCTGAGGTGTTTAGGGATAGTCCAATAATCTGTATTTATCGGTATTTTTGCAGTATCGGACCACTGTAAGGCTTCTGATACAGATATTTGTTATGCCAAGAAACGCAACTGTCTTCCCTGCAAAATTGACACCAAGTACGGTAAAAGCAATAACCAAGTGAGAAAAGGAAAGCCATTAGCTCAGTTTGTAATGAAAATGTAGCACGCGATGGTTCCAATGCTCCAAGTTTTACAACGACCAACTTAAAATCTAACTGCCATAAGTAGAAATACAAATAAAAATGCTGTTATTGCTGCGCAGTACATTTTGGATAGTCCAACAGTTAGAAGCCATGCAAAACCTGAAAAGGAAGTTGCATTTGTACAGAATTTAAACTTTTAGTCACGATTTATTGTAATTATTATAGTCGGTCTCGGATTGGATCGGTAAAAAGTCATATCGGCCGATCCCTAGAGGTGTTTCCTGTGACCAGACTTTTTGACCACTGTATGTATTAGTGTTATCTCAGGATGGCTAAGCTGCACACCATGAACCCAGCATAACTAGCAATGCCGAGCGATCAGCTGCCGCTCATTCACTTATGGATGCACACTCGTTCGTGGGTTCTGGATAAGGACATGTAATTTACACGATAATACAGTACTAGATCCAATTTTGTGGTGCGTTTTGTTGTAATTTTACGGTGATGAATTTGGCGATAGGACCCCATTGTCTAGTATGTTAGCAAAATCCAACGGAGCACAAAAAATATGGTGCAACGTCCACAGACACGACGACTCTTGCCCGGCTTGGTACCTCCCATTAGTGCTTCATTTCATGTCGGGGCCACCATTCGAACCATTGAGAAAGGCATCTTTTAAGTATTCCTCCTTGCACTAGCCACGGTTGCGAGACTAGGGGAAATTGCAGCACACGCTAGAGGAAGAGAGTACTTCCAGTATAACAGTAATTGGTCAAAGGCGTCGTTTCTCCATCAAGCAGACTTCAGGGTAAAAACCCAGAAGCCAGGGGAAACATTGAGCCCAATCGTGTTTTCAGCGCTCTCACCATTGGTGGGACCTGAGTGTGTACAGCAAGTGCAATGCCCTGTGCGTGCCCTTAGGTTCTAGTATTTAGCAACCACTAAGGAAGTGGTGTAGTCCCAGCCACAGGGATCAAACAACCGGGCCATGGAAGTTAGCCGAACAAGCCACGGAAGCCGTTCTTCGTTTTAAGTGGGAAAGGATGGAGGGCCGACGGTTTTTTTCAGTGAGCCTACAGTCGATAGCGAGGTGATTGGTGATACATACAGTGCTTCGAGCAGGAAGAGACTACAACAGTCGATCAGAGCACACGAAGTTTGGGCGTTGGCAGCATCATGGACTTTTGCTATTGGGACCCCTTTAGAGGAGGTACCAACATGTAAGTGGCGGAGTAAAACTACTTTAATCCGCCATAACCTCAGATGAGTGGACCCTTCCGGTACAGATCGACTAAATATATCATTCATTGTGGCTGCTTAATATCGTGATGAGCAAGTAGGGATGGGTGAATGGAAGAGTGGCTGAGATTGGCAACAGGGTATGTGTTTGTAAGGTATTGCAATGAGTGGTGTACGCCCACCGTTGGTGCGACCAAGTCAGCATAAAAATACAGGTATTTTAGGATAGTAAATATGGGGTTTTACCCCTAAACATAGTTTTTACTTATCCTAAAATACTTACCTCTATGAACTCCACCCACCTACGGCGTTGAACTCGCTTATAACATGTAAGACAAACTGAGTCGGAGCGAGAAATGATGCACTGCCTAATGTCGGTCATGTGCCCCAGGGAGTGCCATTGCAAGAACCTTGAGGTTATTAAATTAAGGTAGATTGGGACGATAAGCATCTCCAGTTAGGAAAGCACAAAAAGACAGGTATTTTAGGATAAGTAAAAACTATTTTTAGGGGTAACGCTTTGTTCTTCTCAATATGCTTCCCACTCTGCTGTATGACGCCACATGCAGTTAGGCCTAGACTTGAGTAACAATGCCGAGGCATGATTAAGAATATAAGCTGCTTTTCCTGGCAGCAGTTTACTGAATGCTTACGTCTTGCTTATGCCACTAGCCCTACAAGACCAAAAGAAACAGCCTGCTGGCAGATTAGTACACAGACTGCTACCAAACGGGCAGTCAAAAAGAAAGGCCACTGCCATCTCCATGCGAAAGCCGTTCCAGGGTTCAGAAAAAAACCTGGAGAACCTGGAAATCACAGAGAAAATGAAAATAAAGCCAAAATCTCAGGGAAATCAAGAATTTTATTAAAAATCAGGGAAATTAAAAGAACAATGCCTTTGTGTCTGATCTGTAAGTTCCATTGAATTAGCAGATCAGAAACAAAATCCTAGGCTAGTAGCAAATATTTTAATTTGTGCTTTAATACATTCAAGTATTTTAGACACAACTTCAACAAACTAAATCTTAGGCAAGTACGAATATTAGTGATGAAAATGCTTTTAGTCCAGTATGGACTAGTCTCCAAACAACTATTTTCTGGGGTGTGAGTTATTGTCGTACAAATGTTAATAAAAACATTAGCTATACAGCCTGTTTCAAACTGAATGTCTTGTAAACACCGGGAAAACCTGAAATGTCAGGAAAATTGAGAATTAAAATAATTGTCTGAACCGTGTGTTCAACTCACTCAAAAAATGTTTATCGGCAAGGTTTTATTGTCAATAGAAAAGAATAAATAAAATTGTATGGCTGCGCATTCAGTTAAATCCACCATAACTATAAAATCATGGCAGAGTTTATGTTAGATCCAATTTTTTATCGGTGGGAAGCAGTGGTCTTGTTTCTGCAACAGAGCTAGCACCTCTTTTATTGCCTCATGAATGCACATAGCACTGCAAACTGCAGCTAAATTGTACGGAAAAGAGACAGTATTTTGCCGCCCCCCCAGGAAGCCTAAACGAAAACACATTACCTGTCAATTTTAGCATTCCTTTCAAGGATGCTTTCTTTAACTAGAGATATCGAATGACGAGAACTGGCCAGCTGTGTAACCCGACTGCGCACGCATGGGTGCTGTTCCGCCAGTTTAGGCGACAAACACAAGGTTATGTGATTGTGATCCAATTCCTCTCGATCTGTCAGGTGGTGACTCAAGAGGTGAGGTAGGGCGGGTACACGTAATGTATATTTTAGTTGAGGCAATAGAAACAATTTTCAGCCGGCCTTTCAGTCTGCAAAATACTGTTTCTATACACCGTTCGAAATAACCGTTACCTGTGAATTTTAGCATTCACCGGAGACCTGGAGTTGCCCTTTGGTTACGAGCTGGCTTCCCTTGGAGTCAAGATTCCGCACACTCGAAGGGGGGGGGGGGGGGGGGGGGGGAGGTTTTTTTTTGTTCTGTTTAATTAGGTGGATTTCAAAGGAGTGGGAAGGGTTCTTCGGGCTGGGGGATGAAAATTCTGCAGGGGATCTTGCCACGACCAAATGCCAAATGTAGGGTTGTATTGGTTTACCTGAACAGTAGTGGTAAAAGTTGGGGTGGCCCAATCCACTTCATCAGATGGAAATGCTCTCTTGATGATAAGGGCGTGACTGCTGACGAATCTTGGATGGTGGAAGGAGGGATCACGAATGGTAAAAAGGTGAACGAGTTCATGGGTGTCGTGGCACAAGGAGTCTTTAGCCCTGAAGGGAGGCCAGAAGATGAAGGAGGCTGGTGTGACAGCTCAATCCTGAAGAGTCGTTCTGGAATGAAGTAGCCGGAAGATAAAGGAAGGGACGAAGTAAGTTAGGGGCGTGGTAAAAGTGTAAAAGAAAAACCTTTGGCGCGAGAGCAACCTTTGCATGGTAGGAGCGTGATTTGATTTCGGAGAACTTGCACATATCCGGGACGGCCAGAGAAAGTGTTCGCATTGTCAAATAGCTAAATTTGATGAGCCATGCACGATTCTGTGGGAAGAGCAGAGTTGCCTACAATCCAGACTTTTATAACTTTATCATGGAATATGGGAAGCAAAAAGTGGAAGGTCCAAGTTTTTTGTGGGCAAAGTGGGTGGCCGTTTCAATGTTTTCGGGACATCAGGGCCGATGTTGCAGACCGGCTTAGCAGTGTGTGTGGCCAGGTGTGGGATGAGGCGTGGGTGCACAGTTCCAAGCGATGCAGGTGAAGGCGCCAGCCCGATGTTGGATCTGAGGTAGCCAATTCATGTGACACGGGACAACTCCGGGACTTGAGACATCTAAGATCTTTCTGGATCAGTTTGGGATCGTGTTTGGGCTTGCAAAACCGTGGAGAGAAGGTGTAAGAGGGCTTACGAGAAGCCGAAAGCAGACAATTGTTGAGCCTTCATTGAAAACGTGCGCTGCCTGGCATGGGGATATGGCCTTGAGTTTAGATCGAAATAGATCAAGGGACTGTTCGAGTTTGGCAATTTTTTGACGAAGTTTGTGGTTTTCCGTGGCAGTTTTCTTTCACAGTCAGCGATCTTTGTGAAGTTGTTGGCTAGACGTTCGATAGAAGCATTCACAGGTTTTAAATTCGTTTGGAGTTGGCGAGTGCAAGCCGATGAAATATGAAGCTTCTAGCAAACTTAGGTTTGTAGCGATTCTGGATCGGTGAAGTCCAGAAGACGGAGTCGGTACAATTATCAAGGCCGAAAGAAGAGCTTTCGAGATTGGAGATAGAAACAATGGCCGTAGTTGAAAGCGAAGGAAGTGTGGAACAAATGAAGTCGAGATTGGCGGTGGAGTCAGTCCATTGATGCCTGAATGAGTTGATGGGGGAGGTTAGATGGAGGAACCTCCTTCAGAACTACTACAATCTTGGGTTTAGGTGAACGTGTTAAGGTTGTGGCGTCACCCGCTGCTGTGAGAAGCGATGTTGAGGGTCGCTTGGCCGAAGGAGGGGCCGATGACGACGACGAGGGAGAATTGTACTGAGAGGAAGACCTTGAAGAGCTGGATGATCCGGACGAAGATTCCGACTTTTAGACGAACAGGATGAGGGCATGGGGTTAACAGTGTGGGGCACTGTTGGTCACAATTGTAGATTAACGAGCAGGTTTCTTGATTTGAGGTGGAGGTGATGACGGCTTGTACAGTCTGGGGCGAGGTGTTGTCATATTGATGTGTTTCCCTGATGTTGGTAGAATGCCAGCAGCGGCAGCATCTCTTAGCAATTTTTCTTGTCTTTGCCTTTTGCGATTCCTAGATTCCAGATGTTTGTGCAGAATTACAACCCAAAGGTCTCTCTCTCTATCAATGGCGACACACACTGTGCAGAGGGGAAGGAAGTAGTCACATGTCTGGTGATTTTGAGGTCACATTTTTTTCTACTTGAAACGATGCCAGCGCAGGTGGCAGGTTCGAATGGGGTTAATGGAGTGACAGACAAGTTGTTGGAGAGGGTTGCAAACCTGTGATTTGAAGTGCCACCTCGTAGTTTAGGAGGTACCATGATGAAGACTGATGAGTAATCACACACAATACGACCGAACGGAAGCGCTTGCAGGAAGGCGAGAAGAGATTTCCCGTGCAAGGAAAGGTGCATGATGGGATCGGAAGAGATGTGCATGCAAGGCCAAAGCAAGAGGCATGTCGGGAACAAGAAGGAGATCTTGACCGAAAGGTCAAAGCGTCTTGACCTAAAGAGTACATTGAGGGAGAAAAGAGCCGAAAAGCCAACTATGCAGTGGTTAGTTGATCGGTGTGGAACAAAGGCGAATGCAACGACGGCATGAGGTTGCAGGTGTCGTGGAAAGGCCAAAAGGATGAACGCGCCAAAGTTTCAAGAACGACGGTGGAAGACAGTCAAAATGATCAGGCTTCCAAGAAGGTGATGAAGGTCTTGGATGGTAGAAAGGTGAACGACTTCCGAGGGCTTGCATGTGAGTGACATGGTTTCCAGATGAAAACTACGAAGAACTTGACCGAAGGTGAAAATAGCAAATCAGCGATGTGACGGCCGTCAATATAGGATTGGCACGAGTGCTGGGCGTCCCAGCTTTACCGAAAGAGAGAGAGAGTCGAAAGCAGTCTCAGGGTAACAAAAGGTGAAGGAAGTCGGAGGAGCACAGTTGAAGTTCATTTGGATCTTGCTTTGAAGCCTGATGAAAGCCCCGGCTCTTGACCGCAAGCGATGACAACTGAGATGAACGAGCCTAAAGGCCGAGTAGGTTTCGGCTGAAGAACGAAGCGACTTCGAGGAAGACGAAGGCTTGTGTTATAGGCTTGGCTCCATTTCGCCAAAGAGACCGTGCCGATAACAGACCACACGGAATAGGTGATGCGAAAGCCAACAAAAGAGGCGGAGGCGGAGGCGTGAGCGAATGGCCGACAACCTCTAGTTGAATGGTCGACTGGCGAAGACTTCTGGTGCCAAGGTTCCTTCTGCCATAAAGCTTGGGTGCTTGACAGAAAGAGATGGCTCTTGATTAAATGAGTACAACGGGAAAAGAGTCAGATTCGAAGGCTTCCAAGAGATTCTGAAAAAGACGCCTAGTCGAAGCTGAAGTGAGGCAGACTTGTCTAAAAGCACCTGCGAAGTAGCCAGACTGAAGGCAGGTACTTAGTGAGTAGCATGATGGACAAGGGACTTGGTGAAAGGATTAGGATGGGAAAGAAAGCAAAAGCGTGTCGCTTCAAGCGCACCTTAGAGGAAAATGGGTGACAAAACCTTGTGTTTGTCACCTAAATTGGAGGAACTGCACACGTGCGTGCACAGTCGGGTTACACAGCTGACCGGCTCTCGTCATTCGAAATCATCTAGGAAAAGAAAGCATCCATGAAAGGAATGCTAAAATTCACACATAACGCATATTTTCGAACGGCATGTAGAAACAGCCATTTAGCTAACTGCTTTTAGCACTAGGAGGAAAAGAGAAACACGGATATTTACTAAGCACTCATTGGGCCAAACTACGCGCAGCACGTGAAATATTTTTCCCCAGACCACGGAGGGGTAGAAAATCACAAGTTGTACTCAGGCTCAGCTAACAAAAACGTGCAGGTACTAGACATAACGGTGCATGCTTTTAATTACAATTTGTGAAAAAATTACCAATGCATCATACATTTCAAATAGTGGCCATGGAAAGATGGCATGAATCGGATGTAAGAGTTCTCCTATTATGTTTCCTTTAGTTAGGAATTGTACCCACCCTTCAATCCACTGAAAAGCCTGAAATTTCAATATTTTTTTTTAGCGTACTTGCGCTTGGTGAAATCCGGTTAATCACTAAAACAGTAAATTATAGTGAAATTAATAAAATTAAACAAATGAATAAGAACAGCTTGTGAGCCGAATGAATTTCCGGGAACAATGCTACTGTGATGCCCTGTCCTTCGACAGGCAATTGTTGAGTTGGAATAATACTGCCACCACTCCGGCGTGCGCTTGCTCGACGTAGCCGGAGAAACGCCGTCTGCTTCCTTTCAATGTGCAGTGTGCATTGAGATAAACCCAACACAGACTTAGGTTAAAAGACAGTAGATTTATCGTAACTAGCGTAACGGATATTTACAAAAAATGATACATAGTGCATGGCAGCACTTCAGCACAAGTTCCAAGTGAAATATAACTATAATACGAGAGAGTTCGACTTTTATAGAGAGTTGGAGGATTCAGCTTGCCTTATTTATGCAAATCAGTTAGTGACACTTTTTGCCAGTAAAAATCTCGTTAGCAAAATAAATAGTCCTGGTTGGCATTTTGCCCAAAGTCACTCTTTTGGTTGGTGGTTTTCACTACAGGCAATCACAGCTCGTGGAAGTAGCTCCTACGAAAAGTCAAATTTCGCACCGACTCGCAGTTTTCCCTCATTCCGGTTTTCGGAGATGCGCTGGCAACTCTCGTTCCACGTGTTTGCACTGCACTGCTTGCCTGAGGCAATGTTTCAAATTCATTTAGGCACAGCATTGCAGGGCAGTATCACGTCGGCACTACTGCATCAAATGTTTCACACTTTCAAATGTCCACAGTGGGCGCTTGGCTCACCACTGCATTATTACGGAGTATAATTATAACGATATAATTCTTTACAATAGATGATGTTTTTGCCATGCCCCTCAACAATGAGAAAGACGCCTTTTGTGCTGAAGTCAAGGATATGGTGTATAAAAGTATTAATAGGATATTTGCTAATTACCGATTTTTTTGGCACTTTTACTTTGGTTTATCGATCATATTGACTTACTGAGATGTAATTGTACGTAATACCAAAACAGTTCCCGTTTCTACAAACCAGCAAAAACTGCTACTGGTTTTCTTCTTCAGGCTAAAGATGCGAGACCCACTCCCGAGTAGAATATTGACCGGCGGTGCGTGCGAGTCTCATATTCTTAGCCTGAAGAAGGAAACCTGTAGCAGTTTTCGAAAATTCGCTGGTTTATAGAAAGTGGAACTATTTTGGTGTTGCGTACATCTCAGTAAGTCAATTATTACCACGAAACACTGCAGCCATGTGAACTATGTTAAATGTGTGTGTTAACTGCCTAATATCAATATCATCAATGCAACAGATACTCTCTTTATGTTTAGGGCGGCAACAATTGCGACATATAAGCACCACCCTTTAAAAAAAAAAACACAACCAACTATCACGTAATGTAATTTATCAATAAGTTTATTTACACCTAGCAGGATACTGCTACAATGCAGAATGTTTAACAAAGGCTGGGCTATCACAGTTTCATCGACTGTCTAAGAGACACTGCAAACTGAGTTGCATACCAGTAACAGATATGCCTTCAGTTTTACACCTGATCAGCCCTGATCCGAGCTAACTTAAAGGCAAAAAAAATTGGTAAATTTGTATACTGCATCATTCACTTGCGGAAAACGTAACAAGATTCCACTGTGTCTAGAACACAGTACATTTGCTATAAATACTTTTAAGAACTGGTAAAAAAAATGGCGGTCTAACAATCCATTGTTATTACTATGTTAAAACTTACCACATACACACACTCATTATCCATCCACCCACACACTGACACTCATTTGTACACCACGAAGGAGGGAAGGGGAGGGGAGGGGGCTTTCATTTGCAAGATGTAAACTGACTGGATGAAGTGCGAGAAACAGCGCTTTGTTAAAAAAAAAGAAACAATTAATTTATAATTAAACCTTTAGAAAATTGTACAGGTTCATGTCAAGACGTGTTATAAAATGACAATGTTTTAAAGACTTCTGTTAACACAAAATGCAACACTATTATTGTTTTAGTGGTACCAAGAGTTGAATAGGTTTAAAAGTATTTGGCCATACTGAAACCTATGTAAAGTTTCTAGAAACAGAAAGTAAGTTATGACAACAGCACCTACAGGCACCACTGATTCTACTTCTGATCAAGTCATTTCCTATCAACAGCACTTTCTGGGCACCGAACTTAAGTAACTTTGCAAATTTTAGCTAGTTTCACTTTTAGTAGATAATTAAGAATTGCCAATTCTGGAAAAAGGACAGCGGTCATTGTGTTAAGAGCAAATGCTTGTCCGAAGAATGATGTTGTGACATTTTCATTCCCGTTCCGACATTCGTGATGCAAAAAGCAACCAAATTATGCATCCTAACTCTACGGTCCTATCCACTGACACTTATCTGTATGTAGTGAACTGAAATTACTGATACTAATTAGGTATCACATAAACCATCAACTACGTGCAGTAACTTTGTAATCGTACCTTTCATGTACGATTACAAAGTTGCTGCACGTAGTTGCAAGTTACATGCAAATTATTCCATTTTATGCTTTTGTGTTGCACGTTGTCCACGCTAATACCGATACAAACCTCAAAATCAAGTTTATTATGTTGCCCGTAATGGCAACAGAGCGTTCATGGTAGCAGCTGTAGCTGACTGATGAAGCCAGGAAATGAACAGTCATCATAAATGTTCTGACCAGTAGCAGCTACTCAAGAAGACGAATTAATGTTTTGAAGAACATAAAATTCGAATTCTCAACAGCATCCTGATGTAGGAGCCAGAGAACATTTTGACCAAGCCTGAAGAAGCGGTTGCAGGACATGTCGGTTTCACAAAAATTAGCAGTGCAACATGTGTTGTAGTGAATTTAACAAGCACACAACCGGACTGGCTTTAATAACCTAAGAAGCGGAAACTACTGCTTATTTGGGGTTCCATTCTACCTAATTTTAGGTACCCAGTAGTTTAGGCCTATAAATGGCAGTTAATCATTTGAAATCAAGTTGGTATCACCCATTGATATATCTATCGTGGGATTTAAAGTTCCAGTGAACCTTTAAATTAGCATTTCTTTATTTTTTATATGTTATACACATCTCAAAGTAAGAAGCCTCATGGCCTGTTTTCATTGAAGTAAACAAATTGTAATTACTATAAAACATCGAGAGAGCCATCACTGAGGTTATCCAAAAAAAAAAAAAAATTAAAAACTGGTTTTCGGCACATAGGCCACAAACAAAAATAAACACGGAATAAGTTTTTTTTTTTTTTTTTTTTTGGATAACAAGTAGCTACAAGTAAATTAGTTTTCACTAAATAACTTCATCAATGCTTTAATCTATAAGGTTAACTTCAGGACCAATGAAAAGGTCTTGTCGAGACGAATAAAATGGTGTACAAATTTGAGCTGTCAAAATAGGTCACAAATCAAGAATTGGCAGAAATTTGTGTAAAGTTTGTCAGATACACTAAAAAAAATTTAATTTATGAGGTGCTTTGGAGGTCATGAGAGTTGCCAGAGAACCATTTTATCAACTCTGTCAAGCCTATATGTTTTTATTTGGATGCACACGAAGTCACACAATTCAAGCTGAAGCGACAAAATCCACAAATGAGAAAATGTATTCTTATTCTTGAACTACCATTAATGGCAAGAAATTTGTTAACACGGCCGCTGTCCACTTCCAAACGGTTCTTTTACACGTGGCGACAATGAAAATTTGATTATACGTTTACCGTGATGCGTTGCAATATTTCAACCATCTAGCAGTTGCACTATGTCATACAGTGGACACCGGTTATAAAGAACTATGTTTTAAGGAATTATTGCTTTTAAAGAACAGATTTTCAACTAACAGACTTAGTTTTATTCTCTTCTGCAAAATAATTTTCGCTTGTATGGAACCTTTTTCACTGTCTCTTAGGGATGTGCGAGTAGACTAATTTTAATTCGAGTCGAGCCAAGCCGAGTCTGCAACAAAAGAATCGAGTATCGAGCCGAGTTCAAGTATTTGGTAAGCACACTTATTTTGCAAGTGCCTTTTTTCATTTTTTAGTGTAATAACAACTAAGATGCTGCTTAACGGACTGTGTGGGTCAACGTGTACAAATGGTTTTCCAGTTTTTAATATAACGTTAGAATGGGTTGAGCTAGTGGCTTTTAATTGGCACCACTGGAAAGCTCTCGCCGAGACGATGAATTTGGTGTATTTGAACGTCAAAAACGGTCAAAAATTGGCGAAGTTGTCGCATTTTCACCGGATTCGAGTTTTCCGAGTATGGATGCAAGCGACGAGCTGAGTTAGAGTACACGTTGCAGGCTCGGCTCGAATTTTTCGAGTATCGCACATCCCTACTGTCCCTTGAGGTTCTTTGTAAGCAGTGTCGACTGTAATTAGTTATTGGGGCTAGTTCAACGACATGTCATACACCTGCATAACTCGTACAAATAGTAGACCTATACATTTTGCTTCTGGATGTATAAAACTGCAATTTTTTAAAGCATTATTTCATGATGTTCCAGTCTATTAATTAAGAACAATTCAATGATACACAAGAATACAGCAACTAGCCAGTTAGCTTAGTTAATACTTAGAAGAATAAAAAGAGCGATCAAAATTTTTCCCTCGCTACAGTTTGACTTACACTGCATAATTAAACTGCAATAATCGTGGAACATGAAACGCACATCGATAACGGTACTGCAGGGGTTGTATATCACGGTTTAATTACAAAACTACCTACACTGACATGGCGCTTTGGTTGGAGAAAAAAATCGAATATTACGTATGCTATGCCCCTATTCAACTCTTTGTGGTGCCATGGTCATAACTGTTACCTTCAAGACTATCGAGCTTCCAATTCCAACAAAGTACAATTCCGACACATGGTTTACGCAGAAACAAACGCAAATTTCACAAAAAAAATCTTTTGGTTACACAAACTGGCTGCTCCTTCATCCAATCTTATTAGCCCCCACAATAACCCGAGGAGCCATAAATACGTTTGGCGTCAACGACACCACACAATTTACACAATACTCGAGATGATATGTACTGCCTATTAATACATCGTAACAATGGACAATTTACTCCGAACAAAAATTCGGAAAATAAGTGTGGACGATACACATATCTCCTCACAACCAAAAATGAGAGAAACCACCACATGTACCGGCGTTAGCCGATACTTTGATTTGTGTACCCACTTTTCAACTTTTCTAACGAATCGATCCACTACACGTGCAAATACGTACTATTATTTCTTACCAACGGGATTTGTGAGTCTGGCCCCTAACATTTCACCAATATCTAGTCTACACATTCTTCACGTTTGCCAAGCATGTTAGAATATATGCCAACTTCTCACTCTCCTCCCCCAAATGCTCTGAAGGAATGCAAACGGTTAACCAAGTTTTAACGTTAAACGTTGAATTTTCCACGATGGTGCTAAGGTTATCCCAATACCAACTTTACCAATACGATACCGATGCCATGATCTAAAATTTAATACCCAGTTTGTTTCCTCATCAATTACAATATGGCATAAGTCCAATAATAAAAATGTTAAAACAGCAGGGTTTGTATGCTAGCTGGGAAAGGCTGGAATTTAGTTAGGCCCTTTCCAAGCTTTGAAAAGGATGGAATTGAATTTCTCACATCGTAATGTTTTAAGGAAGGAATACCCAACTTGGGAAATTTTATGATCGAAATATTTGTTGCTATAAATCTGCATAACTCACCATGAAATGGAAGGTTTCGTTCTTGTACATACCAATTTAAGTGTTTGCATTCTGTCATATGAAAAAAAAAAGTTAGGGCCCAGGTCAGATTCTCTTTTATATCCAGTTTTTCCACGAGTTCGACGGGCTTTATTGTCAACCTTGACTAGGAGTGAATTGGCGGCGTGCAACTTCCTGAATTTCATGCCAAACAATGCTCGCTAACATTCCAATTAACTTTAAAGTGTTCCTAACTAAGTGTAGCATGTTGGAAGGCATGGAAAATTGGAATGATGAGCCTGAACATGGAAAATAGAAGTACCAAGCCTGGAAAAGACCTGGATTTGGTTTAAGTGAGGTCATAAGAATGGCTGGGTAGACACTCGGGGATTTCATGAGCAAAATGCTGCAAACCGTGAGTCGCTACCTTGTAACGGTTCGAGGGTTGTGGATATTTCAGTGAAAGTTGCTGAAACCAACACCACAAATGCTGTACAGTTAAACCTCGTTATAACCTTACCTTAGAATAATAAATCTGTTATAACAACACTATCATTGACACTCTTCCAGCAGCAATATGTAAAGGTACTGGTTTATAACTAAATAGTATGTTTCCAAAGAAGAACCCTTGGAGATTGTTACAAAAAGGTTGCACTGTGTCAACCGATCTGATACATAACCGATATCGATGCAGCCTTAAATCAAATCTGCTTTTTTTTTAAACCTATTATTTGTGCAATTTTATGCGTTACTACGGGCAACTTAATTTTCCTCAACACTCGTAACGCTACGTAAAGTTTCTTTGGGTCACCTGCGCGACAGGATTGGTCCGAGGGCGCCCATCTTTCAGCGCCGTCCTTCTGGAATCGTCCACGGGACACATAATAATTTTGGTGCATCTATGGGCACTTTTCAAAAGAAAATTTAATTAGGCGAACAGCTCTTTTCCGCAGTGAGAATACAATTGTCTTCCAAACTAAAGTCTGTTACACGATTTTTTTTTTAAATTAGGTACGTACTGAATGAGTCCTACCCCCAAAAACTGATGATGACACGACTAATAGTTAACATTTTATATTGAATAAAATTTTGACATTTTTTCCTCCCCATGTTATCGACAATCATGAAGTAATGATCAATTAGGCCACGCAAAAAATTGTTTGGTTTACGAGCGAGGTTGCAGATTGAAACACCAGACAACCAGGCATTTTATTTTATTTTTTATTTAACTGACCACATTTGCCTTGAAATGTACTTAGCTCATAGCTGAAAGTGTATGTAGTCAGCCTAATATTGCTAATATGTTATTTTTGTCATCAAGTATTCAAAGTTTTTTTTTTAGTTTTTGTAAAATAACTTCTTAGTGGTTTGTGCTAAAGGTTTGAAATTGGCACCATTGGAAAGCTCGTGTCGAGACGGTTAAAATTGTGTACTGGAATGTTAAAAACGGTCAATATTTGGCAAAAATGTGATTTTTAGTGGGTGGACCAAGATTCAGATAAAAGGTTTTGACCCGCGATAATTTAAAGCACCCGTACGCGCCTGTAAACTAAACAATTAACTTTTGCATGGCCTTATTGCGGTGTTCAGCCTAACGGTCATAGTTGCAGCCAATATAGTGCACAATAGGATGCGCCGAAAATAACCAAAATGTTTCTTGATCACACATAGTAGTGCGGAAGGCTCGCCTTTGGCAAAAACAAGTCAACGAGTAAAAAAAAAAAAATATTTGAAATAGGTTAATATTTGACCTTTTTGATAAAGTTCCTAATAAAAACACCAACTGAACAAAAAGCAGTCCTTTTTTTAAATTAAAAAAAATCTTTCGTCTTCCTCAGATGCCGCGCAACACAACGAATGAAACAGTCACAACATGTAGGGACTGTTTTTCATTTATTGTTTTGCGGCTTCTGAAAAAAAGGAACGATTTTTTCCTCTAAAATTTAAGAAAAGGACTGTGCTTTTCATTCAATAGATGATTTTTGTGTGAACTTTTTCGATGAAGTCTTTCTACGATCACTGCTATCGCCGATTATCGGTATTTCAAGTTTCAAACTTTTGACCAATTTTGCATACTTTGTGAAAATATTTTTTAAAGGTAATATTTTTTACTGAAATTTATTAATTTAATAATGCAGAAGTATTGCCCTTTGATGAAGACAAGCCAAGAGCTAAACAAAATTTAAAATCTGTCAATATTTGACCTTAGCGCATCGTGACGAAAATTTCGAACTTATGGAAAATTTTATCAATTTTTTTTTTGCTTATTTTCTTACTATTGGTCCTTCAACGACCACAAAATTTCACTGTTCATGTTTAAAAATGTAAACAAATACATTCCCAGTATTATTAAATCATTATTTGATGAGGTGAGGGTGAGGCAGGGATCAATTCCCCAAACATCCAGTTCTGGATAGTCTGGTTGCCACGACACGGTCATAAGCACACCAAGGTTTGTTCCAAGTCTTCAACTTGGCAAATAGAACTCTGAATAGAATGGCCTGACCCCAGCAGACTAATCGGTACAACTTTTTTTCAACATGACTTTTTAAACCTCACGAGATAAAGGTTGGAAAAATAGCGTACTGCCTTTACTTTCATTGAAAATTTTGTTCTCTGCCTTTTTACAATTATATTGCCCCCCCTTCAAGTCTGCGGGTAAGGTACCTATGTTCACGGTTTCGCAAAATGATACGTTAATCTACACGTTTGCTTGTCGTTCCACTCTTTCTAACTGAACGCTACCCTATTGAAGAGTGATTAAACCAGGGTTGGGTAACCTTTTAAGCCTTCGGGCTAGACCTAACTACAAGTAATGGTAATAAGAGCCACGACCTTAAATGGTGAAACGTAACTCGGGTATTATGGTACTTCTTGAAACTAACTTAAACCCTGCACACATATTACACCAAATATACATGTGATTTTTTTTTAGTTATCCGATTCGATCATTTGCGAACGGAAGAGTTATTATACATGGGGTTTTGTTTAAGACTCAGCACCTGCATACAACATATTTTCAGAATGACACAATGCGGGCTGGTTATAAGTTTTTTTAGGCCGTGGCGGGCCAAACGCAGGGAACGCGTGGGGGGGGGGGGGTTTGCCCATGCCTGGAGTAAACAAAGATATAACAGGTATAATGTAGTTATTTTAGGACATACCCGCTATTTATATCTCATGCAAAACAGCTTTTACTGCATTTACGTAGATCTGAGTAAATGTAGCAAAACTATTTCATTATGACGGAGCAAAAAAAGTAAACACTACAAATTAATGAGTTTGCATTATTTACAGGCTAAGAATCAGTTCTCAAGTTGTTACAAGGCTGCAATACCCTGAATATGTTCGTGGGCCTGGAGTATCAGTAGCCTTACAAGTCTTGATTTCATGCCAGCAACCAAGCAGAAGAAGCCCCTGAGCAATTGCATTCTTAACTCAGAGGTTCCAGCACTCAGGCCCTCCCGGGCTAGCCGTCACAGACCGATTACTTAAAGCAAATATCGAACACCAAAGACTGGCCTGTTGTGAAGATTGATCACACCTGGTATCAGTGCACCCTTCTCCAACACAAGTAAGAGATCAGGCTGGGGACGAACATCACACGATTCACGTAGAGTAGTCGTTGGCAGTTGCACAGGAGTGAGTTGATCCATCTGAACTGTATGAGTGACAAACATTTATTGTACAAAATGTCGAGGAGTCAAGAATACACAGTTGAAGATGGTGAAGCGTGTGCTTCCTGTTATATCCAGAGGTGGCAGTGCGTTGTAATAGAGCACCGTCACAGTTGGCACCAAACGAAAAAGTTTCCGCTAAAAGAAGATCGGTTGAGGAAGCCAACGTGGTTGCCACTGGAGTTGCACGAAGTGCCCCTTCACTGGATCATGACTTGGTGGACGAGATGGCGATTATGCACTTGGAAGGACGTGCCACCAACAGGAAAGAATGCCCATCGGTAGAATATTTGTGACATAGTCGAATTACAACGATTCCAGTACAAGTACTCAACGCTCGGCGAGGAGCAGTCCATTGTCTTAATCGTCCCAACACCCAAGGCCGTCGCCCCCCACGAAACCTGCGCCGAACACAAATCTGCGAACAATTGCGGCAAATTAAGACTCTTCAATTCATAGATTTTCAACCTCATTAAACAATGCTTTGCTCCGGGAACTGAAGGGACTCCAGTATCACTAAACCTTTGTGGGAACGCCCAGAGCCCGGATTGGTATTTGGAACCGGGGAACTGTTTTCAGACATGTTGCGATTAATATGTTCATAGCTAACGAAATTTGGAGTTACTTCGGGTTATACATTTTTTTACGAACAGACTCACTGTTCGTTTGGTTAAAGTTTGGGTGCAACTTTTCAGCAGAAAATAATAAGGCTAACAACTCCTCGAAGCAAAATAATAAAATAACGGCTGCTGGATACCAACACTACAGTATCGGATCAGTTTAGCTCATGTTTAATATAAATAAATTTTTTTTTTTAGCTAATTTTGCGTTATATTGGCAGATTTTGACGTTCAAACTCGCCAATTTTTAAGTGTCTTTGAGAACTTTCAAATGAAGCTTATCTCGTGTCTGTAACTTATTTAGCGAAAAAAATTTTTTTTTCCAACTTCAATTTTAAACGAGGCTTAGCACTCACTAACACTTAACACCAACACAAAAAAAAAATACCTTTTGGATAAAATACAGAACACTAACCCCCCCTCCCACTAGCAGATTCAGAATGTTGCAGACAGTGGAAGGCTGCCGTGGACACGTTTCGGCAAAATTTATGCCGTTTCGTCGATTTTTGAACGATTTTGACAATTTTGACATTCCAAAACACCATTTTAATAGTCTCGAAGAGACCTTCCATGGGTGGAATAACCTGGTCAATAGGCTAACGAACTGAAAAATTATTCAATAAAAAATAATAAAAGGGTCACCATATGATAAAAAGAGATTAGCTGCAGGTAATTTTTTTTTCTGACAATCGGCGTCGCAGACAGTGGAGGAAGTTCTGCTTCTGGGACTACCTCATAATTTAGTTTAGGTGTTCATAAAATGATTAAAAAGAATGGTAATTTTATATTTTCATGCATTACTAAAGACCATTTTTTATCTCTATTTTTGCCGGTTCGCCTCTTTATTTCTTGGTGGGGTGTCCGGGCCTTGAGAACCAACTATTTATTTTAATGGCCTACTTCGTGCCTTTATGTTAAGTGGCTCCTCTTAAAACTTACTATTTTTTAAAAAGCATTGGCATCGGTGTCGTACTGGCAGATTGTGTTGGTATCGGAACTATGGATATCGGATAACCTTACAAATAGTACAACATTTTGGTGTGGAATGCCAATACGGTAAAACCGTGTCATAACGATACGATGTGGGTCTCTAAGAATCAACATTATATCAGGGTTATCGTTGTAATGAGTCAGACTTTTAACCTTTTCTCAGTATTTATACGTGAATAAAACCTATGTCACCCATTACGCATTCATAAATTTCAGTTATGTCTTCCTTGCCTCCATTCACCGGATCATTTTCATTTTTCTTCTAAACTGGACGTGGCGGTTGTACTATTGGTAGCATCAAGTTGCATTTGATAACACTGCCTTGTGACATAAAATGCAGTGACTGACAGCGAAGATTTGTTTCTTCTACTTTCCACTCAACGCTACCCCACAATAATTCCACTTCTCAAGCACCAATCTCCAGTCACCTAGTTCCCCCTACCTGCAAAAAATAGTTGGTTAGCCCACGGTGGATCGAGGCTATGCCTTTGATGCTTTGCCCAGTATTGACATTTCTGACTCACGAGTTTCTCATTCAACTAATTCATTTCAGCTAAACCCCTCTCCCCAAATTTCATCGTTGTAACAGCGGAACGGTGAACGCCCTGACAAAAGTGTAACCAATAAGCAGTTTAACGCAACGTGACATAACATTTTTACCATTCTTTTCAGATTTGTAACGTTATAACGAGTTTAACTGTATTTTTAAAAAGTTGAATAAGGCGGTCACAGTGTTTACATTTGATTTTGCAACTCAAAAAGAATGTTCTGGCTCTCCAGTAATCAATCTTGGGATGTAAATTAGCATCTGGAACACATTTTGGAATTCGACTCTAGTCACCGCTACCCGTGCCTAACGAGTCTTCGATAAAACCTAAAACCAAACTCCCAAAAAGAGCGACAGAATTTGGGAGGGCAAGGGGGAGGAGGACGACGACGAGATGCTTTCTTTCTTACTCTTACTGCTTATACAAATCTGGCACAGACACAACCTAATGATGGATTTGAAGCACTGTGCGATACAGTGATCTGCTGGGCATTGTTCCGTCAACACCTGCCACCATTAGGAGTTACAGCTAGAAACAACCATTCTAAAAAAAAAGCTTACTAAGCATAAAAGCCAACATTATGTATTGGGGTAATAGAAGTCTTTCACTGCATTGATGAAGTCACACCAGCTTTTAGCACCGTGCTTGTTGTCTTCTAGATAGTAAGTTCTTCCCGGCTGAAATGAAAGGTAGATTTGCATTCAGACTGTCACGATGTGTGTTGTCCATCTATCAACTGTTTTCAGTGAAAGAGAACCCAATCTTGGGATAGAGTTATAGAAGTCATTTGATGATTATGTCAACATTAGGAAGTCAGACAATTATCAAAAACTTATTTGCCAAACCAAACCAACCATTTTGTTTTGTTTTTAATACAAGATAGTACTTTTTTTTTTATCAAACTTGTAACTTTAAAAAAGCAACATCGTCTATACTGGCATCCAAATTAGGGAATGACCAAATACTGCATAACTGGATGCGAACCGAATCTGGATAATACAAATTACACGCCGGACCGAATCCGGATACTGACCGAATAGTAATTTTTTTAAGAACAAAAACCTTTTTTTTTTACGCCTAAATGAGTTTAATTGAAAGCATAGGTCTTGGACTATGACTAATGAACCACATCAAAATTCAAATCCTTAACTTATTTTTTATTTGACCTATATTTTACGCTTAAGGTTTATTCTTCCCGGTCGGCTTTGTGTGGCACAGTTTTGCAACATTACTGCAGACAAGCGCAAATGGTGCTACATTCATTCTACCCTATGTAAATGTAGAAAAAGCTGCTTCATGCAGGAGGCTCGAATATGGTGAGAAGGAATGTCCTTTCAAAAGTCGCTTCAACTAGCCTTACAGGAAGCTGGGAGTTCCCATTTCCTTGCATGCTTTGAATTACGTCATCATCTGCACTGCCTTTGTTCTTCAAATAAATTGCTCTATTTCAACATCCGTTTTGTAACTCTTTCATTATCACGAACTACGATTGGTTCGTCTGTAGCACATGTCCACTGATCGCATTGAGGTCTAGTCCCAGCTACCCCCTTACATAATGAGTGTGCCAAAGTTTGACCATGAGGCATCAGCTACTATGAAAGTTTAATTTCACTAAACAATGTTTACTTCATGGCATACTTGCGATTAATTCCCGAACCGTTTTTTTTTTTTTTTGCTCAGTGGCTTATGCCAAAAATTCGGCCAATTTCGACTGACATTATTTTCTTGATACTTCGTAGCTGAAATAAATCCCTCAAGCGTGAAAGAACCTGCCAAGTTTCAGCTAATCAAAGTAGTGCTATCAGAACAAAAATGGTTGCTGCCACCAGTTGCTTCATCAGTTGCCAAGCTAATCTCACCGCATATTAGATCAAAGGATAACTACAATCTATAGCAATGGCTAGTTTTTCATTTAATGTCTGACGTAATAGCCAGTCGGATTAACTTTGAGATGAAAGTCGCAATTTAGTGGCAGCCGTTAATGTTCAAATAGCACTACTTTGATTGGCTAAAAGGTGGCGGGTTCCTTCACCCTCGAGCAGTGACCGTGCCAGGGCTGGGCCATGACCCCCCCCCCCCATCCCAACACTCAGCTGCACACTAATCTTGAAATCAAATGAGTTTTTATTTATTTCATTTTATTTATTTTTTATTATTTATTTACTTACTTTTTTGTTGCAACTTTGCAATGTATGTGTAGCCTAATTTATTTGTTGTGTTTATGGGGGCGTATTTTACACAAAATTGGACGGCTTTGAAGCTTACGTTACGTTCAGGTTGAATTAAACAGAATAAAAGTGCCTAATCCAACAGCCTTGAAAAACAAGTCCTTGGCCAACTCTGTTTCCAGATGTGCCCTCTGCCGGCCCCAAGAACAATTCATTTTTGACGCCGTCACTGCCCTCGAGGGTTTTGTTTCAGATATCGCTTCTTTTGGTTTTTTTTTTTGTTTCATTTTATTTTTGCCAATGCCAATTTTAGTTAGCGGTTGAATATATATATATATATATTTTTTAATTAACATTATTTTCTTGGTACTTAATAAAACACAATACCACAAAAGGAGAAGAGCAGCAATACTTCTTCCTAAATTTTTGGTGAGGTGAAGTCTTTCAAATTCCTCAGAAAGCTTCGTGTGCAAGGGAAATCAAAGAGTAGCTGTATCGTTAGGAGAGAAATTCGAAAACACGTCCCACCGACACCACTGATCTATAATGCGGTGTTTTATTTGGACTGCCGTCTGTTGTCCAACATGGTGGCCAGATTCAGTTTGACAAGTTTATAATTTTGTCTGCCATATGCCGGTTTGTCACATTCATGAGGGGCATATTTTTGCTGGCTAAATGATTTGCGGCGAGAGACTTTAGGCCTCGTAGGTAAAAATCACTGCGGGTGATTTTGACTTAGCTTAACGGTGGACTGTTCCTACGCAACGTCATGCTTTGTTATCAGGTGACGTTGCAGGATGGCATTGGTCAAAACACCATTAGCAGTGACTTCGACGTGTTCTTTAAGGCATGCTTGTAACTTTTGTGCGTCTCTCCTACATAAAACAGCATTGCACTTAGCTTAGGGTACACAGTCGACTACTGCTTTCTGTTGAATTAAGTGAGCTGGGGTGTGGAAGACTTTGGAAAATTCTGCCCGACTCTTAGAAAAGGTAACGGCATAAAAAAAAAGGTACCAAAATCAAGATACTGATACTCAGAATAATAAAGTATCGGTATCACGCTAAAAAAGTTGGTGTCACACGCTCCTGGTCTCTTTGAACTAAACATAAAATATAAAAAGTAATGAAAAAAATTGTCACGACTTTCTGCAAGCTGGTTGCAGTTAACTAAGGCTGTACTGAACAGATTTTGGCCGATTTTGGGTTGATCGGCAAAAATCAGTTCGGTGAACAAAAACCTGCAGATTTTCGATTTTTGCCAGGCCCTTTAAAATAAATAAATTCTGTTTCTCCACATGTTTGTTACCATTTGTTTTAATTTAGGCTAGGCCTACATGTTTTACATTGTATAGGCTAAGGTTAATAACGGACAAATTTTTACTTTTATTTGGGTAAAAAAAATGTATTCCAATGTTTTCATTAGCCTACAAGTTTGCGTAAGCTAGAAAAAAAAATTGTTAAAAATCTGTAGCGATCGGTTTGGTTAAATCGGATCGGTACACCAATCAATTTGTAGCTGATCGGATCGGAATCTGTTCGACAGAAAAAATGCTGATCGGTACAGCCTTACAATTAACATGCAAATTTTGGAACAAAATTTTAGTTTTGGCTAAATAAGAAGAATGACTGAAGCAATCAGTATGAAATTAACACCACTAGAAAGCTATCAGTAATGAGCTACTGAACCATCAAAAACGTTATATGTAGGGATCGACCGGACCAGGTCCAGATCTTTTAGACCGGCCGGTTTTGGGTACACCGGCCACGACCGGACCGACTCCAACTTTCGGCTGCCGGTCATACGACCGGCAATTATCGCTGCAATCGATGCGCGATAAAAAAAAAATTAAATATTGTATCTTCGTAATAAATTTTAGTTCGCAATAAACTTTAATTTGAATATGAATTTGTGTTGATTTACCCCTTCAACCGGGAATATTTCGTTTGCTGCTTCGTATTGACAGAGCTACGGTAGCGGCGTGGTTGATGAACAGCGTCGCCATATTGGTTTCAATCTGCAGCTAATTCGCCATTCATTTAACGGTTTTCACGTTCAACCGGAGCACAACTGATGCCAAATAAAATTATAAATAATTAAATATATTTTCCTTCCTTAATTCGTTAGTTTGACTTGATTGAGATTAAATAAATTTTATATTTTTTTATGTGCGGTACTTCGATTGTATGGGACGCCAGTCAGTTCATAAGTTCGCGTCGCCAGCCTTTGCGTCAACAAGGAAGCACAATATTGAGCTAGTGTTGACATCATACAAGGTTACTCAGTGATACGACCAAAACACGTGCATCGTGCTTGTCCGTTGCCGACGTGATCTCTTGGTGTAATCTAGTTAGGCAATGGTTTGTCGAACTTTGTTATTCTTTCCCGCTATTTTCCAGTAATGTAGCTCAAAATCAAAGAAAAAAACGATTCGTAAGCATAGTAAAGAGTTGTCCACAAAAAACAGCACAACATGAAAATTTGTCCGAAATCCAAAATCCATTTCTGATTCCGAAAAAAGTGGATCATTTTCAAAAGTTTTAAAATAGAACTTTGAAAACAAAAATATTCGGCTTTTGCTCGGTGCATCATCGGTACTGTGCAACCGAAAGAATGTCGACCATTTAAAAAAATGTACGAAAAATAGGACGCACTTTTTCGGAATCAGAAATGGATTTTCTATTCAGAAAAATGGTTCCTTTTGCACGTTTATTAAAAAAATTTCCAAAAATTTCAGGTTATGCATTTTTGTGAACCACTTCGTGTGTCGAAGTTATAGAATTTTAACTTTATGGTCCTATTTGAAACCCCACTTACAGGCTATCTTTCATGAATCGAATCAAAATATCCTTTGTTAACTAACAATGTAGCCTACTTTTCTTGTGCAATGAAAAGAAAAGTGTTTTGTGAAAATGTTTACATGGTGCTTAAACTGTTTGACCTAGATTACTAGTACTGAAAGGTGGTTATAAACAACACCGGTGAATGGATCTGGAACTGGTACGGGCAGCACAAGGAACCGGGGCCGGTGGTACCGGCATGTAGGCAGTCCGGTCGATCCCTAGTTATATGCTTAGCAAAGTTATCGGCTTATCGCAAATACTGTACAATATTTTAACAGAAGTACGGCACAGCTACATCTAGTATTGTATTGGTGATGATACCATTGCCAACATGGGTATTGATCAAGCCTAATTTCAACACTTTTCAACCAAAATGTTCAGTAGTTTGTTAGGTTCGCTCAATCATAGGCTTCCTTGGTACCCCAGGCATTTCTGATTTGATGGGCTCGGTACAGCTTTAGTACTCAGTATTTCTGACACGGGCTTCATTATAGCAAATAAGTTTGTTTGTAAATCTTCCAAAATGACGCTCAAACCCAAAAATAAAAAATATAAACTTATGGATATTCTAAATATTTTTGGATTTGATCGTCATGTGGAAGATTTATAGTTGGAACATCCAAAGTAAAATGGTGAGTTTTTTCATGAAGTTTGTTTGTGCATTAAGTGTGTCATGCTTCAGTGATTATGGTTTGAATAAGGTTGTCATACTTAACACATTGTTTCATAAAAAAAAAAAAAAAACTCACCGTATGAACTAAAAAGTGCCGAAAATTTTTCCCTTCCGCTTTTAACGTGGCACTCCATGGAATTTCTCCCTTGAGCTCTTCCCGAAGAGTCTCAAAGTAATATAGATGAGGACCACTAGTGAGAATGAACAACCGAGGACGAGCTATAAGACCCTGTAAGTAATTGAAATAACCAATTAAAAACTGACTTAGTTTATGTATGTCAGCAAAAATGCTAACATGCAGAATCCGGATCCTAAGCAGAAATATGACGACTACAAATATCCGATGCCCATTATTACTTCCAACATTAACACGACAGCAAATTCAAAAAAAAAAAGACTAAAGTCAAAGATAAACAGTAAAAAGGATAAAACAAAATCTTTCGGTCCAAAATTGGTTTTATTCTGACCCTAAGATCAGACCTTTCTTTTAGCTATATTGTTAAAATATGCTCGATTCCTGCCCAATTTAAGTCAAGGTTCTTGCTCTACCCTTGGGCGCTTTTGCATGGGTGACCATAGGACCTGGCGGCTGTTTCATGAGTTTTCCACTTGGCAAAAATCACATCAAGGCCGAATACCGAACACCCTCTGTCCGGCTATGTTCGGTTCGATTCGGTACAGCCTTACAAATTACACAGAAACTGCTACACTATGGTAGTTTAAAATTGGAAATACTGGAATCAAACTTGAGCCCAAGTCAGAACTCGACTCAACGCTTTTATGCGCCGGTACTGTAGTTACATCGAAGAGTATGTAGATTTTTTTGGGGGGGTTTTTAGAAACTGAAAAATGCACACTTTTAACAAAATCCTTATTTAAGTTGCAATATCTGAATCTGAAATCAACTACTCAATCCCAGTGCTTGAAGACGGTACTCACCTTCCTTTTGTGTACCATCCCCATTTTGAGGATGACGTTATTGGCAACCCGTTCGTGCCACGATTCTGTTGTTTGATGAGAAAGCCACTGCTCTAGTTCCGCCATGACTCGGGGAATGTCAGAAGGCTGCAGTTTGCGGTAATCAAACCTAGCTGCAGAATATGAAGTAGGATCCGGCTGGCTGGACGGCAACATCTCTGGATCAATGTCACGTAAGTCAAGACCCAACAACCGGGACAACTGCCTATCGTCAAGTCCTGGTTCCAAATCATCTGGAATCTATGGAAAAATTGAATCATTCTTAAAACATACAGTAGAACCTCGATTATCCAAACTCCTTTTCTTGCAAAATATTCAGAAATTTGCCGCTTTTTTGAGATGTAATAAGCACTGACTTTGCTTTATTTATGTTCCTGGAGTCATATCATGCAAAATTTTCGTTTCTGTAGACGTGTACAATCAGGCATAGTTGACAAACACCAAAGCTGAGTTAAGAAAAAAAGTTTCCTCTTTTATTTTGCATGTAAATTGGATTATCCGAACATCCTTCGGTCCCAATAAGTTCGGATAATCGAGGTTCTACTGTAATGACTAATTTAAAAAAAAATCTATGGCTAATCTTTGTCATATGACAGTAAATCCAGTTAATGACAGTTCTCCATCCCCATTTTGACGAAACGACCACAAATCGCTCTTCATAAGCCGTGGAACAAATACCCACACCTTAAGCCGTTCCACATCAGGACATACGTAAACGCTAAAAGCCAAAATAACCATGTTTAGTAATAAAAAAGCAAATTTCAGCAGGGTTGACAGAGAAAAGCAAGCGCATCAGCCTATGCTAGGGGTTCTGTCTCCGAACTAAGACGATGCAAGATCAAATAAAATCACGTTATCCACCTAGTACCCATGAGACTTTTATGTTGTTAAACTATAATTTTTTTTATGAGACTTAAAATTTAGTAAAAAGCTAAACCCCATTAAAACGTACTTCTATCACAACAATTAAACGACCCATGATGAAACAGAAATGTGGTTCTCACCCGGTAATAAACATTCTACAAAATTTCCACTGTGGTTCAGCCATGTCTGTCATGACGATGAGTGTTTCTAAAATTTGGCAACTACGGCATGTAACACTTAGCTAAAGTGCTAATTAAAAAAAAAAAATAACCAGCTGAACCACAAGATTTAGGACTGATATTTAAACTAAACCTGACATTATTAAACGTACTTAAGTCGTTAGTAAAAATATGGTTCTGGCAAACATAAAGTAAATGCATGTCTAAGACCTAGCCCTCATTAAAAGTGACATTTACCTGGTAGTCAAGCGACAAATCATCATCACTTGATGATCCCGATGTCTCTCCATCAGGAATTGATGGTGGTGTCTGTTCATGTAGTGAATCCCACACCAACCCATTGAATAATCGATGCCTCCGAACTGAAGGGTAACCTTCATCCTCAGCATCACTTGCACCTAAACGTCCAGACGGTTCAATAACCTATGCAAAAAAACACTTATTAGTTTGAAAAACAAACTAAGTTATTTGTAAAATTTTTGTTTTATACATTTTGCATGGCTGAAACTGGGCTGTTCGATAAGGATGCATGGATCGGCATGATCCATTTTATCAAAACTTACAACCGATATTTGCAACAGAAGAGTCAAGCATCGAGTATTTGGTGAATATTAAAGCTATACCAAACCGAACATGGCCAAACAGAGGGTGTTGGTCTTTCAAACGCAAAATACCAAACCGAACATATGTTCACTTCTAACCGACGGATTTTGATGTTTGAATACACCATTTTGAAGGTGGTTGGTCCAAACCACAAGTTCCTAGCTCTAACGGTTCAGAAGTTATATGGGAAAATGTAAAAGTAGTGGAGATTCTTTTATGTTTAAACAGAATTTTAACATCTATCGACTTACAAGTCCATGTGAAAATACCTATATTTGTTAAGAAACTTGGGCTTTGATGAATCTTTGTGAACCGAGTTCTTTTACATTTTAGTTTAAGATAGATTGGTTTGGTACATTTTTGTTCGGTTCGGAAGTGTTCGGCTTATTTAAGGTTTGTTCTGTTTAGTTCGGTTCGGCTGAAAAATTCTCGTTCGGTACAGCCTTAGTGAATATAGTTTGTAAGGTTGTACCAAACCAAATAATGACCGAACAGAGGGTGTTCGTTTCGGTTTTAGGTTACCAAACCGAACACATTTTCAATTCTAGTTGATGGAATTTGATGATTGAATACACAATTTTGAAGGTTTTTTTTAGCCAGTTTTCTGAAGATCCAAACCACAAGTTCCTAGCTCTAACCGTTCAGAAGTTATAAGGGAAAATGTAAAGATGCAGGAGATTTTCTTGGTGCTCAAACTTAGTTTCCACATCTGTTCACGCAAGAAATCCATCTGTTAAGAAACTTCTACTTTCGTAAATATTAAGGCTACACCAACATCAACTTAACCGATCCAATACCAATACGGTTTTTAAAATTGTGCCGATACAGTACCGATATCCAAAATTTTGTCCCCACTTTTTCATCAGTTTTCTACACTGCAATAATTCCAATAAAGTCCAATAATTATTAAAATAAAAAAGTTACCTAACGGTAAAAACAGAACTAGAAGGATACTTGGTGATTTCCTGAGCAAATTTCCACGAAACCCATGTCGTAATCTCGAACGATTCCAGAGTTATCGATATTTCGGCAAAGTTGCCGATACCGGCAGTCGATCCGATCCAATGTTGGTATCGGTGCAGCCTTAGTAAACATGAATATTTTGGAACCAAGTTGTTCTAAATTTTATTTCACAGGTTGATCTGTTTTATACATTTTTGTTCGGATTGAAAGAGTTCGGTGTTTGGATCATTTATGGTTGGTTCGGTAACAAAATGTGTGTTTGGTACAACCTAAATAGTTTGTTTGCAAGTTTCTTCTTAATTTGTTATGATGACAACAACAAAATTGCTACTTAAAGGACTATGTCGATCAATGTGCACAAATAATTTCCCATTTTTAGAGTTATAACTTAAAACGGATCAAGTTACTGGCTTTTAATTTGCAGCACTGGAAAGCTCTTGCAGAGACGACGAATTCGGTATATAGAATGTCAAAATTGGTCAAAAAATGGCAAAGTTATTGGATTTTCACCGGATTCAAGTTTTTCTAGTATGGATGAGAGCAACAAGCCGAGTTCAAGTAAAAGTTGTATACTCGGTTCAAAAGTTTTGAGAATCGCACATCCATACTCGGAAAATATATGATCTGATTGAGAATTTGCATGATTCGAATTTTTTTGTTCGCATTAAGCATCGGTTTAGTTTTGCTGATACATGACCGCATGAGACCCGACGACGACCCCCCCCCCCCCTCACAGAAATTCTACAGAAATACTGTAAACAGCCGAGACTGTATGATGGACGACCTTCACAAGGCCACGGGGATGGCACTGGAACATTTACTAGTTGGTAACTGATTCAGGATTCGAAGCCAGTATTTTCAACAATGTCTTTGATTTTCAAATGCTTATCATTAGAAACAATAACAATCCACATTAAGAGTCAAATATACTCACCAACAGTTTTTCAACCAGATCTCTGATTGTAGGATTAAAAGTATCAGGAAAGACGTACTCGCCTTTCATCACTTTTTGGAAAGCCAAATATTCATTTCTAAAAAGAAAACAAAAACAATCTTTCTTGAAGCATTTAGTAATTTAGTAATAATGGTAAGAAAATGCAAGACACGTTTAAAAATCCACCAAGTACGGGATGGTGCACATAAAACGTCTAATCACAAATTTTTTAAAGCCCAATTTTTTTTTCAAAGTTAAAAAACAAGTGCAAGTAGGGACAACTTTTCTGCATCCAGAATCCAAAGCTGATTCGAGATTGTTAAGTGTAGCCTTGATGCACTGTTTCTTTGCAAAAATTTCGAAAAATAGGATTCACCGTTACAGTATTTGGAACCAGAATTGGGTTTTCGGACCCAGAAAAGTGTACCAGAACTTTTCTTTTTTGAAAACCTAACTAACTTCGTACGGGTCACTTTGAAATAAACTAAGTAATACTTACGATGCTTTAAATGGAGGATGTCCTGAAGCCATTTGAAATATAGTGCAGCCAAAAGACCACAAATCCACACTGCAAAATAACATTACTAGGTTGTAATAACTAATAAAAAGCCCAAATTTACCAGGGGGAGGTCAAAATTGGTATCTATTGCCTAAAGGAAAATATACACTACCTGTAAATTTCTTGCATTCATTCCTGGATGCTCCCTACCCTGGAGGAATCAAAACTCTTGTGACGCGCTCAGCTCAGACACCCACCTGCGCATACGCAGTTGCCGCACGCGCAGGCCGTCCATAAATGGTGTTACGGCGAGAGCCAGCCATCTATTTTTCTCCCGATGTATCAGCTATGATGGTGACTCGAGAGGGGAGGTTGGGTGGGTATTTACAGGTAGTGTATATTTTCCTTAAGGCAATAGAAACCAATTTTAACCCCCCCCCCCCCCCAGTAAAATTGGGCTTTCTACTTGCCGGCCAGAAAATAGACACTACCTGTAAATTTCCTGCATTTGTATATGACCTCGTCAATACAGGTGGCGGGCACCATCATGGTGGGTCCCAAATAGTGAGAGCTGGCTCCCCAGTGACAGAGTTGTGGTGGATTTGTTGCAGACGCAACTTTCTCTGATCATGATCGACTATACTGCATAATGCAGTCGGAGTGGGGAGGGAACATTCCATTACCAAAGCAAGTTGGCTAGGAAGTTCATTCCAGCGTCGACTTGTCGAGGGAGGGGGGGGGGGGGTAGAAAGGTCTATGTTAAAAAGGGGAAAGCTTGCCTGGTGTTCGAACCTTGACCGGGTTTCATCTTGGAGGATTGAGCAGGTGACAGGATTGATTACTTGAATCCCAGGAATTGAGTAGGTAGGTACTTGAGGGCGATATGTTGGAAGTCGGGTGACGACAACTGTGGTGTGATTGTGCATTGAGTAAGTTTGAACTGTCTTGGATTGCGTCCATGCTCTTCCGGGTGACAGGTTAGTTCATCAGGTTTGCGGTGAAAGGTGAGAGTTTTGTCATGGAGTTGAATTACGGATCCGAGTGAAAGGGATATGTCAAGCGAGAGCGAGTAACGGAAGTTCAGTTCACGAAGTAAGAGCAGGAGGGTGAAGGATTTTCAGAGAGTGTGTATTGCAGTTCAACATTTTCCGGATGAAGGTTGTGGGTTTGAAGGCGGAGGTGATTTGTGGAGCAAATCATGTCCACTTCGGCTAGTCCGGTTTGAGAACGGTGGCAAGCATCTTGCCAAATGCAGTGTGTGATGTTGCGAAAGATTGGCCCCGAGAGAGGTGGGAGGGGCATAAGTTCATGCCGAATGAAGAATTGATTTGGATCCGATGTCCAGGAGTGAGAACAAATGTTCAGGGAGCAGAGTTCTTCACCAGTGGGAATTGCAGGTGCAAGATCCGGAAGCGGTTGCCGAGACGGTAGAGGAGGGGATCTGAGCAACGGATGTCGAATGTGTCAGATGGGCCTGAATATGTTGAGTGATATGCGAATTTCAGGTTCCGAATGTGAGAGGAGAGGAGAGTGTAGCTTTGGGCAGATTCACAAGGCCTTTCGGTCGGTGATGTTGAGTTTCAGCAGTCACCCCAGGTGAAGGTTGAGATGTGACTGGATGTGAACGGTGCAGTACGGCAAAGTCGCCATGATGAGCCGGATGAGATGTTTTTCCAGAGCCGCTGTGAATGGAGTGGGCGAGATTTGAAAGTGGACGTAACAGAGTGGGTTATCCATTGGAAACCTTCTTGATAGGCCGAATTTGAAAGTGGCCAACTGCCGAACGTAGAACCATAGGCTGGGACATCACAGATGATGGAAGTCTGGGGAGAAGAGAACTGGGTGAAATTGGATCCAAAGTTGGTGAGATTAGTGGATGGCAATGTCCGTGGAAGGGGCATAGTGGGAGTCCAGGAATGACTCAGAAAGGGGAGCGCAGGGCCCAAGACCTACCAAGTATCAGGGTAAGGCACAGTGGGTAGCGATGAGGGAGGTGTAAGAGTGCTGTCAGGAAGATTAACGAGAAGCCGCTGGTTGTGGCGCGGAAGGCGTCAGTTTGTAAGGTCTGAGGGATTACAAATTGAAGGGGTGTAGGTCCGAAGAGCAGTGCGGTGAGTGTAAGTGGCAAGATGTTCCTTCACAGTTCACGTTGTGATAAGTGGAGAACGTGAACATGGGATAGGTTGACTTTCTTGACGAGCATGTCAATTTATTCCTGTGATTGAGTTGTGGCGTTTGGCCGAATGACCAAATTTGCTGGTCTGAAAGAATTTCCTCGAGAATCCTGGTGGTTGAAGGGCACAGAGAGCGAAACTGGGGTGTCGGTACACTTCTGCGAGACGTCGTAGACGTGACGGACATGTGGGAGGTCTTCTTCTCAGAGTTGAGTGCTTGAAGGTTGGGTGGCACTTCAGGGTGTTCAAGGGAAACCAGATGGGATGTGTTGAGTTCCCAAGGATTTGAGACGACCTCATCAGTTAAGTCCTGTGAGAAGGAGTTCGTGAAGGACGAAGTGATTAAATTCGTTGTTTCAAGGGCAGAGAGGGAACAGAGGTACTGTCCATTTCCGAGAGACGGAGGACCTGAAAGTTGCGTTGTACAAGGTTGAGCTGTATCAGGGTCTCCTTTCCAGTGAAAGGTGCAAGAGGAGGTTGGATGACACTTTTGTTAGCAATGAAGAGGTCCAGATGATGTTACATCTTCATGTCGGATCCATGTTAGGTGACAAGCGCATAAAAATCGGTTCCACTGACGGTGCAGTACGGGCTGTTTACGTGAAGGAGACGGGATTGAAAAAATGAAAGTGTGGTGAAACATGTGCAGTCATGGCGATGTTTTTGTGGTTGCAGCGTGTGTGGTAGACGTGGTTCAGTGAATAATCATCATGATCCAAAGGGTGATGAAGAGTGTCAAGCGGTCTGGGTTTCGTCGGTGAATAACGTGGGAGACAGTAGTTGGCTTATGCGGCAATCTAGTGTGTTGAACGCCTGAAGTCGTGCAAGGTGCACAAACGGTGAAGGCGAATGTTGTAAGAGGGATACGGGATAAGGTAACGTCTACCCTCCAGAATTTCTTCCCTGCATTGGTGCTTTTTTTTTTTTTGGGGGGGGGGGGTTTGCGTTGCATGGAACTAGTGCAAAGTTGTGAGAATCTTCTTGTAGTGAAGACTAATGTCGAAAGTTTGGGTTCACAGCATAAGAAAGATGTTGAATAGGTAGGACGTCGGTGATGCAACATGTGCACTCGTAAAAGGTGGTGTTCGATAGGGGTGTGTGAAGAGTTTCACGAGAGAAAGGTGAACGATGGATGATGTCAGGTGCAGGAGGAGCAGCATAACAGCAGCGACAGAACAGGCATCAGTAGCTGGAACGATGCTGGGGACGGCAAGTCAACAACGTGCAATAGGAGTGAGCCTAGTGCAATGAGTGGAGTGAGATGAGCAGGCGAACACAGGCAAGAGGCAGGCTTGGACTAACGTTGAACTTCGAACGAGCAGGAAGGATGCAACTGTGTTGAACGAACGTGGGGCAGCAATGGCGAGCGATATACGTGCAGCCGAACGCTTGTGTAGCCAGCTTTGAGAAGTGGTGACGAAGTTGTGCATTGCTTAATGGAGAGTGCAGCAGGCGTCGATGAGCAAGGTGAGGTTGGGACCCGATGCTTGGATTTCCCGGCAGGGGCATGTGGGATGAAGGACTTGAAACGACCCTCTCGAATGTCATTCCAGTTGCAGTCGCCACATGGCCAGTAGACCTTAAAAAGTACTCGCCATTTCACAATTTATACTCGCCACATACCAAAAACATCTTGCACAATGCATGGTTTCTCTAATTTGTGTATTTATAGAGTTGCAAAATTTTTTTTTACCCCAGTACTATTGCAGAAAAGGCTGTTGTATAGCCCTTGTAAACCTGAGCATAACGCGGCAAACCATTCATCTATAGCTTATACGGTTCGCGAGATATCACTATTTGAGCATCATTTTTTACTGCTAGTCGCCATTTTGGCGAGTAGGGCTAAATTCCAAGTCGCCAACTGTTGATTTTCATTCGCCAAATGGCGAATGGCGACCGACATTGGAGAGGGTTGACTTGAAAGCTTTAATGACTGTTGCATGAAGGTGTGCGTGTTGTGTGATGATTAGCGAGGGGCAGAGAAACCCCCTGCTGCATTAATTCTTCTCAAATGTAAAGTGGGGTTGAGAGCGCAGTTGGGCTCGTGACCTGGTGGGTGGCCGGACTTGAGGCTTCAAAGAGCAGATGGAGCTGGTTTAGTGGTTTGAAAACGAACGCAGACCTCGAGTTTCAAGACGTGGGTGGTGAGTGGATCAAGCAAACGACGAACGACTTGCAAGAGCAGAAACAGGCTGCGTAGTCGGCGAGAGAGCTTGCATACGACGGACGATTTGACGATGTAGGGATTAACTGGGGGGGAGGGGGGGGGGACTTGATGGAAAAGAATTCGTGATTAGCAAAATTCAATGACAGCTGCCGAGAAGCGTGAGCGAACGATGGGTGAGTTGCAGCGGCCCAAGCAAATGACGAACGACCTGGGCAACGAATGACTTGCGAACGATGAAGGCAGTTGTTGTCATAGGTGTGGACTTGCAAACGGGGAAAGGGCTGCCCGTCGAGCTTGCAAGCGGCGAATGAGCTTGTTATCGACGAACGGGTGTGCGGGCCGCAAATGAACCTTGAATGGAGAGGCGGGCGTCAGTGAACGACGAACGGACTTGTAACGATGAACGGCGGTGGCAGACGTCAGGCAAAAGATAACCGAAAGACGAGCGACTGGAACGGCAGGGACCAGCAGGACTCGAAGCAACGAGAGATGGGTGACGAAAGTGTGTTACCGAGTGGCCTGAAAGAACAGTGAACAACGCGATGAGCTTGGGAGAACAACGAACGGTGAACAAGATGGCGGGTAGCAGGAGCATGCACCGCAGCCAAAATTAGAAGCTAATATATAGGAAAAATAGGAATTTAACACGCAAAATGTAGGTATTTTATAGGAAAAAAGTGCAAGAAAAGTGAGTTCAAGTTAAAGCATATCTTATTTGGCGTCAAGTGATAGCAGAATGTATTTTGAAAATGGAGTACATTGTACTTGTATTTGGTCAGGTATGTTAATTTAACATTATCTCAATTAAGCATCCACTACTCACCGATATTTTCTTCTCATCTGCAGGTTTTACATTTAGGCCATATGTTAGGCCTAAAAATCCTACCAGCTTCGAGTAATTGCTCCCCCCCCCACTCCCCAACAAAATTCCAAACGAATCTCTCTCGACGGAGCCTTGATAGGCCCAATCAACAATAAAATTGGACGTTGGATGCGGTAACGAGTCTCGTGCGAATAGGCTTAAAACACGGTAAATAAACCTATTCGCCCACTGAGGAGCAATGTGACCAAGCCGGAGACTGGAGGAAAAGATATGGCTGGCTATCGCCGAAAGACCATTTATGGAGGACCCGCGCAGGTGGGTGTCAGAGCTGGGCGCTTCAGAGTTTTGATTCCTCCAGGGTAGAGAGCATCCAGGAACAGAATGCAAGAAATTTACAGGTAGTGTATATTTTATGGCCAGCAAATAGAAACAAGTTTACGCAGTGACACGGGACACAATTCAGGTGAGGTAACTACTTTTAATGCAATAAAAACAACAATACACAAAAACTTTGGCAACCATGAGGGCGCCTCTGAGAAACTGCCTAGGTTAACAGCATGCCTCAGATGGACACCCGAGCTGGACCGCAGGGTGCAATGAAGAACTGTTGTTCTGTACGGCACCCGCAGACGGTGTGGCCCATCTGAGTGTGTGATTTGGGGGCAGGAATGGACAAAGGACGCATATAAACTCCGTTGGCCAAGTTCACTTGCAGAGAAAGACAGGGAGGGAGAAGAGATGAACAGTAGAGCTGAAAGGTTTTCAGTTTCTTGGATAAATTAAAAGTTATGGTAACTTAGTAATGGGCTGGGAGCTGTGAGAAATATTTGAAACAAACCGTACATACTTTATTAGGCCTATATTAGTATTTCCTGTTTGTCTCATCTAGGCTCCCAATTTTTTTGGCACGGAGCATACAATTTCTGTGTGCGTTGCACGTTTTGTGCTACGAGGGAAGTGACTAGACTAGCTACATCTTTTCTGAAGGTCTTTATAATCCTGTTCACTATACACTGTACTGTACTTCTATGAAAGAAATTCGGAAAACGACAGAAGTAAGAATACTTCTGAAAATAAATTATTAATATAACGCAACGAAGTTAGCTTAACTCCACATCACGGACTACACTTAGTCCAGCAAATTTTCGATATCCCAGATATCTTCGTCCGGCGTTGGCTTTCTGGCCTCAAAGTCTGACGAAGATATCTGCGGCATATCGAACATTTGTTGGACTAAGTGGAGTCCGTGACGTGAAGTTAAGTGAACTTTGTTGCTGGCATTTTCATAGTATGAATTCCAGCGATGTTTTTCGAAATACATAATACTATTCCTCATTTACGGCTGTATACTACGGGGATGAAGTGTAGTCCTTGAGAAGTTCTAGCCATTTAATTAGGACTAATATATAGTTACTGTACACCACAAAGAGCTTGCCTATTAATTCATATCCACGTCTTTACATCTGTCATAAGTAACTATTTGTACTGAAAATGTGTGGTTTACATGCAGTTTTTTTTAATGTTTTTTTTCTGGGTGTGCCTTACAGCATAACTCACATCACTACGAGACTTCCGACCGATAAGTTGCGACTAAAGCCTCTATGACAACCGTCCCCTTAGGGGTTTCATTCTCAGGCATTCGTTATCAATTGTAACAAACGCAAGATTTTAGATTTTTTGTAAGCGTACTTATACTAGGGCCACTAAGAGAATGACTTGATGTTATCATTGATTGTTTAAGTCGTGACCTCGCTTGCTTGTTTTAGGTGCATACAAGGTGCACTCTTGGCCGTTCATTACCTGTTACCAAGGATGCTTCCATGGTTTGGCAGCGCTACGTATACGATCGGATCGAGGTCGTCCCTGCATTAGCAACGAATTCAATTGGAATGATCGTTTGGAGACGTTGTTATAGCTACGTCAACACATAAACTAATTTTAGCAGTAAAGAAAGATAATTTGTGGTTCCTCTCATAACATAGTGAAGTGAGAAAATGTTTGTTCCACCAACTAGAAGTACTTTTAAAAACAAGGTTCGTTACTGAAAATATAAACGTCGCTCGCGCTTAAAGCATCATTCATCCTCCCCTATGGTTGCCAGGCAACAACAAGTAACGCAGGCAAGCCATCCAAATTCAGCTGCTTAAAATCAAAACAAACAAAATAATAGTGAAATATTAAATTAAATCCCTTTAATGTTTTTTATTAAATAAAGGTAAAGTAAAATAAGACAAATGAAGAATAAGACGAGCTCCACGTGTCTAAAATAAGCATACTACCTAACACGAAAAACTGTTGGACTGCGTACGGCAACTGTTAAATCGGCCGTAGCCGTCTCGTGATTTCGGCAGTGTTCTATTACTTTCGATAACAAAAGCCTGGCGAGTCGAAAATAGTTTACAAAAAATTTACACGTGTTACCTTGAAATGTGTGTAAATCCTAAATAAACGGGGAAACAAATACATTGACAGTGTTAATTGTCAAACTCGCTCGTTGACCTCTCGTTTGGTTACATACGCACAACAAAGTGGAGCTGTAAATCAACATGTTTTGTCCACTCCCGATCATTTCGTGTGATTTCTTGTATCCAGACGTTAACTCTGTAGTGTTGCACATATCTTCTTTCAATGATTTGTTCCGTTGACAAACATTTTGAATCGTAGCACGAAACAAGGAATCGGTGCATCGTTATCCCGCGTTTTCTTTATCACCGCTCCTTACTTTAATTGCTGTATAGCGCCGATTACTACCATAAAAATAGTATGGAAAACTAGATTACGCTCACTCACGCTCCAAATTCACTCACCCTGGATTCGAAATACTAGACGACGTTTTAAACATCTCCAGAGCTTGACTGTGTTAAGTTTTACCGCGCTTCGCTAACGAAGTCGAATACGACGCCATGTCTGGGCTCGATTGAACTCGCAGTTGGCAAGGTGCACCTATCCTACTGGCAAAAACGAGCGATATTCGACGAACGCCGAGTCATTCCTTCAGTGGCCGGACTCTACTAGGATGCCTCGACTTTCACTCACCTTGTGGATTGCTCTTTGTCGGACAAAATCTCTGGAGCCACATATTGAGCAGTTCCAACAAAGGAATTCCGCCTTGTTACTTCTCGGAATTTTTCTACGAATAATTATAAATAGTAAATACATTAAAAATGTCACGGTGATGTAAAAACCCACAAACGTGTTACATCGAGAACTTGTATTAAGGCAACTTTTTTTTCGCACTTGTTTGGACTCGTCAGTAGAGAATACTATGTGGATGAGTGTCTGTCTAGATCTCTCTGTGGGTGAGAGAAGCACGATATCAAGTGTTCAACTAGCAACTGCCGATAACAGGACTGACTATATTTGAGTGCCTAACATTCAGTATAATGGAGCCCCATACAAGCAGTAGTTTCTGCTTTTCAACATGCACGGATTTGTGCTTGTTACATTACCCCCAGCAACGCATGTTTGCTCTCATTAACAGAGTTCTCTCTACTGTTGAGTCCAAACAACGGCAGATGTCATTAATAGGCCTAAATATATTAAGGCTGTGCCGGTGCCACTATTTCTGATACCGGTACCCGTTTACCTGGTTCTGATCCCAGTACCGGAGCTATTGGTCATTTGCCAATACTGTGCCAATACCGATACCAAGCCGATGCTAAATGATAACTTAATAAAGAATAAAGAACGTGTTGATACATCAGTAATTTAAAGGTGTAACAAACGTTACAAAGGAAATATTCGCTAACACTTAACATACAAAGATATTAAAACCTAGCAGATTTATTTAAAAGTTGCCTAATTTTTAGT
Organism: Lithobius niger; assembly: GCA_023313725.1. Lineage (NCBI taxonomy): Eukaryota > Metazoa > Arthropoda > Chilopoda > Lithobiomorpha > Lithobiidae > Lithobius > Lithobius niger. The sequence continues at coordinate 48,061 of JAHWFP010257405.1, read as the reverse complement.
AGCGTTGGGAACATATGCCATATTATTAATGTACGAAAATGCCGATTCCAGTACTTTTGTCCCGGTACCGGTCCGGTAGGGATGTGCGATACTCGAAAAAATTCGAGCCGAGCCGAGTATGAAACTTTTACTCGAACTCGGCTCACTGCTCGCGGCAAAAATGCGATAACTTTGATAATTTTTGACCGATTTTGACATTCCAATATACCAAATTGATCGTCTCGACGAGAGCTTTCCAGTGGTGCAGATTAAAAGTCAATAACTGAAAACATTTTCAAGTTATATCCTTAAAACTGGAAAACCATGACCAACACAGTCAACTTGCAAACAAAATATTTCCAACAAATACTCGAATTAGGCTCGATACTCAATTCTTCTACTGCCAAACTCGGCTCAGCGCGACTAGAATTAAAATATTTCTACTCGCACATCCTACGGTCCAGTACCGATACCAGTGGTACCTGTAGCCGGTCCCGGTACCAGTATTGGTACCTGGCTACCTGCACAGCCATACTAAATATGGGTGCCTAACATTCAGTAGAGTAGAAGCCCATACAAGCAGCAGCATTACCTTGCTGAAGACAGTCAGGCTTTGTGCTTGTTAAATGTTATTTAATGTTCTGTCGGTTGGTGCATTATTTTTACTTACTCTTAAACAAAGCAAACTGCTTTATCGGATAAAGGTTTTCTACCACTTCTCATGTAACACAAACAAATAATGTTTATGAATATGCCCCATATATGAGAGTTTGTAGCAGTCTTTCTAAAGTTTTTTATTTATATAATTTTGTGAATAGACGCTAACAACCAAAGTCGCGTCCTGGATGCAAAAGGACAACAAACGATGTCGCACGTGACACACGGTTGCATGCCTACTTGTTCATTCCAAAACGAAACAAGACATCGTGGCACACAAGCATGTGAAGTTAGTGACTAAGCTAGATAAAATTTACGTTTTAAATTGTACAATCCTTACACGAGTTACTGAGACGAGTTTAAGTGACTTCTAAACCCTGCTAGTCCCAACCACTCTTGTGGTTAAATTTATTATTATTATTATTAGGGATCGACCGGGTAACAAAAAACCGAGTCCGAGCCAAGCCCAAGTAATTATGAATACCCACCGAGCCAAGTCCGGGTAGTAAAACCGGGTCGTAGATTTTCAATTTTTGCTTTATGTTTAATACGCAGCTTTTTTTTAACTTTGCTTTCGTTCGTTTTTTGCTTTCACTCATTTTCATTTTGCTTTCGTCCAGTTTTGTATTGCGCATAGTATAACAATGAACGAAAGCAAATAAAAGGACGAAACCAACTTAAAAAAACTGTAAAATACCAGTAATTCTTTCTTCCAAATTTTTTAATTATAAAATTTACGTTATTAATTAAAGTGAAGTCAAAAATTAAATTGACCAGCAATTCTTTGTTCCAATTTTTTTAATAATAAAGTGAAATGAAAAATAAAATGCATTTTGGTTACTTTGTCTCCCAATAGGCCTTTGTTGGCTTTAACCCTTTAAGCAACGATGTGGCCTAAGTGGAGTAACGACGTATATATACGTCGAAACTTTTATGGGGAAGTGCAGGTCGAAAAATGCGATTTTCGGCCAAAATATCGACATGTGAAAAGCTGATATTCGCTACCTGATATGTTGTGCATCTATTTCTGTAAACAAAACGTTGTTAACGATGTCTATACTTTTATAGAACAAAAAACTGTTCATTTTAGACAGCGGTAGCGATCAAACCAATTTGACTGGGCGCCGCCATCTTGGGTTCATTGAAAAACTGGAATTCCCCACTATCCGGGCCTCTCAACACATTTTCTCGATGCCCGTTTGGCATTGGCCAATCAGATGGAATGTAAGAGGTGCTTTCTGGCGGTCTCAAGCTGCCTTTCCAAAGCAATTGGAAGATCGCGTTATCTCATTGGCCAGATGGCACTACGTGACCGATTTGGTGTGCTCTCATGGGCTGACGAACGATTTCACAATGGCCGCCATGGCGCGCTTTGGATTTCACGAGAGAGCTTATGTTCAGTTCGTTGTAGAAAATCACGAGAAAGATGATGTTTCACAACATTAAAAAATTAAAACAGCAGCTGCGATGTACAACTAAAATGGAAAAGGAGCCTATAAACCTTCACACTATTTCGCTTATCAGGTAGGAACAACTATTTTTAGCGTAACTATTGCCGACTTACGGACGCGTTTTCTCAACAACGGAGATTTTCAATTTTATTCGTTTACAGCCCGTAATTAAAAAAAAATTGGTTCTCCGAAACTATTAAAGCAATTTATCAGATTTTTTCTGTGCACATTAATGAATATCTATTGCGTGGAAGTAGTTGTAGGGGGATCCAGAAGATATAAATGAAACTATGAAAATAAAAATATTTTTTTTCAACAAATAATGATTACCCTGTTCGTACTCGGTCGAATTTTTACCGAGTCCGAGCCGGGTCAAAAATAGCATTACCCGGTACCGGGTCGGGTATTTACCCGGACCCGGTGTATCCCTAATTATTATAAATTTCATTATTATTACTATTTATTAATCGTTGACAATTGGTTTCTTCCAAGCTTTTATCTATGATGCTTTACTTTATTTTTAAAAGAAACTTTGGCAATGATAATCCCGGCCTTACCCCTAATGTTGGTTGATGCCATCGGGGACCATTGTGTCCCTGGTAGGTATAACCTTGCTGGTAAGGCATTCGTGACCTCAACCCTTCATTGACAGCCGGGCAATCGTCTTCGTTTTAAATTTTTAAACTGTTTTACTTTTGTAATTTATAAATATACATATTTTAGTTTTAACATCGGATGGCAGTCAGTGGCCACCAGGCCCTTGCCACTCCGGTTGCGTTTGCAACAAACCTATATTATTTAAAATGAGCTAAAAACAAATTTGCCACGACAAAAGACATTACTTCAGACGAAAGTGCAACTACAGTAATGGGCTACTAATTGTGTGCAACACGTCAAGACATTGGCATCAAGATCGCCGATGATCGTCCCATGTAACTTAGCTCTACATGGTCATTAACTGCCTATTCAGCAAGCACAAACCCCCAACTGGTTTCCGCAAGCTAAAAAGCAGCGAATATGGCTTCTTTGGGCCTCTATTCTATTGAATGTTAGGCACCCATACTTAAGCCTATTAATGGCAATTGATCACATGTAATCGAGCCGCTCTCAGACACAGTGATATACTAACCAGCTCAAGGGTGAAAGAGTCTGTCTAGAGATCTCTGCGAGTGGGTGCAGCTTGATTTAAAGTGACTGACTATTTAGGCTATTAGTTCTTATACTCACTCCTCTGTTAATATTTCTGATGATCGTTACCTACATCAAATGTTACCAAATTTAACCAGACACCCCCACCTATTGGAATAGACATAATTAAGGCTGTACTGATCAGCATTTTTTCTGCCGAACAGATTGCGATCCGATCAGCCACAAATTGATTGGTATAACCGATCCGATTGCTACCAATTTTGACAATTTTTTTTTCAGGTTTATTGTTTGTTAGTTTACTTGTAAGCTAACAAATTTGTAGGCTAATGCAAACATTGGAATATATTTTTTTTTACCCAAATAAAAGTAAATATTTGTCAGTAATATAACCTTAGTTTACACAATGTAAAACATGTAGGCTTAGCCTAAATTAAAACGAGATAACAAAACATGTGGTGAAACAGAATTTATTTATAGTCAAGGGCCAAGCAAATATCGAAATCTGTAGGTGTTTGTCTGCCGAACAGCACAAAATCAGTTCAGCACAGCCTTACAATTACAAATAACTAATTATTATTGATTAGATAATAATATATTCAAAAATAAATTACTCAGATATTCAGCAACTTGTTACCTTGAGCATGGACATTGTTCAGGCCAAAAATATGTGCCGTAAATCGCCTATTAAATGCACGGACTAAACCACCCCCCCCCCATGCTCTTAAGCTCAAATCTGAACTAGCCTTACTATCCTATTTTAAATAGCAAAACACTTTTTTTAAGTCCACTAACAGTGTAGTCATACCATCTTTGCTATTGGCTCCTAATATTTTAACCGACCCGAAATCAGCCAACTGGACGTGCATCTTCTCATCAAGGAGGATATTTTCAGGTTTAATATCTCTGAAAAGGACATGTTTATGTTTAAAGACTGAACAGTAAACCACAATTACTTTCTACAAATGAAGGCTTCTCACAATTACTAACCTGTGAATCATACACATCCTATGTAAGTGCTCCAATGCACACAAGAGTTCAGCTGCATAAAACCTAGTACAGGCCTCATCAAATTGACCCGCCTTGTTGATCAATGTCAACACTTCACCATTTTTTGCATAGGAAAGTACAAAATCTGTTAAAAGAGTTAAGTTTTAACGTGTGTTGCTGACGTCGTCCATACCTGCAAATTAAAGCAGGAGCCTCTGACCATAAGACTTTGCTGTCTCACAGTTAGTTCTTCAAAATGTTACTTGTGAATTTCCGAAAAGTTATTTATGAACCAAACGTAAGTGTAAAAAAAAAATATTAACTTTTACATCTCGTCAGCATATATCCTGTTGGTAAAAGTTCTGCACTTCCGGTCTGGGCTAACAGGTTTTGGCTCCACCTGGCTGCGAAAGTATTGTTGGGGTCACCATACAGATCAGCCTTTCAACTTTTCTCAACAATACCAACACGGTCAGGTAGAGCCAAAAACAAGGTCGCACAAACCAGTAGGAGAATTCAAAACTCGAAATTTCGAGTTCTGAGTTTTATGGAGTTTTAAAGGCCAAAAATTTATTATTTAGTTAAAAAATTGTAGCACAACTTAGCTTCACTTTAACTGTATAGTATTAATGCTTTTTGTAAATGTGGAAAATGTCTTGTATACGATAATAATCGTATATAGTTTTTGATACAGGAAAGCTGATTTAATTGTTAATTGGTTTAGCGAATGGCAATCAAAAGAACGTGCAACTTCATCTTCGAAACTCGAACTCGACTCACATGTGAAAAAGATGAGCCACACCATTACAAACTGGAAAAACCAAACTTGTATGATATGTAATACATACAAGAGAGTAATATGTAATACAGAACTGCAAACTTTACGGTTTTGTAGGGTTGGACGACTAATCACATACCTAGATTGATAAAGTAATAATCATACTGTAATTAAAACTACCACAATATTATCTAAAGTTAATACAGCAGCCAACAGCCGATTTTACATCAGGTCAGTCATCCTTGTGTACAATTTGTTTTAATATACAGAGTGATTACACAAGAAAGACAAATTGAAGCGTATTTTAAACGAAACCTATTCAACTGATCCATTAACGGTTCTCAACGTCACGTTCCGCAACTCACCAAGTTTCGCCCAGCAAGTCATAGACGTTCAATGTGTGCTCCCTTAGTTACACAGCACACAATCATGCTATAATCAAATTCTTGCCAAACACAGTTCAGCATATCCTCGTCAATTACAGCAATTGCTGCCGTTAACCGCTGCTTAAGCCTTGTAGGTTAGTTGGAAGGGGAGGAATGAACACCTATCTTTGAATATTGCCATAAAAGAAGTTCGTGCTTCCCAAAACGTGTTTTTAAAGTATCATTTCACAACAGCAGAAGTTTTGCTTAATTCAAGCACACAAAAAGCCTTCCTGTAGAATTTGCGGCTATCTTGGAGAACTAGTCACATAACGTTAACGTGACTTGCATTCAAAAACTACCAGTGCTTTGCGAAACTTATCGAGTTACAGAACATGACGGTGAAAATCGTTCATCGATAAGTTGTTGAGTTTTCGTTTAATAAACGCTTCAAACTGTCTAGTTTTTTTGTAATCACTCTGTATTTTATTGGTAGGGTATTGCTTATGTTACTGAAAAGGTTAAGAATAAAAATTTATAAAAAAAAATTGTTTTGTTAACAGCAGTATGAGCCAAAAGAATAGCTTTCATAGTTTTTATTTTTATAACTAAATACAGATGCAAACCTATCTACGTTGCCTTTTGGACTTGTATGTCAGACTGCCTGAGCGAGGAATCAAACCCAGGACCTTTGAAACCAAAGGCAGAGGTCCTACCGCTGAGCCGTACTGACACGGCCATACTCCACAATAAAATACTCCATACGAAACGAAAAACAAATAAGATTAGAGAAAGGCCAAAAAAAAAAAAAACAGGCTCTCGGGCACAGAAGCCTACAAAAATTGACGAGGGACAAGGTTGGTTTTTTTCCAATATGTAACTACGGTAAATTTGTTTCATAGGCTGCACCGATACAAAGTTCATTGATCCAGTACCGATACCGATTCAGTTTTAAAAGTTATGCCGATACCAGTACCGATAGCTCTATTCAAAAATTTAATCCCCAATATTACCAATAGTATAGTTTTCTTTAAATGTACAATAATTATTAAAATAAAAATTTTTCAATCGTAATCAACAGTTAAAAAGATAGCTAGGAAAATAATGATTTTCTGAGCAAAATGCCGTAAACTACACGTCGAAATCTCAAATGGTTCCAGTGTTATCAATATTTCAGCGAAAGTTGCCGGTACCACAAATATCGGCAATTGATCAGATCCAGTATCGGTAAGAAAGCAGCTTTAATTTTCACCAAGTTACTTCTCAATACTTTATTCCACTGAGTTTGTTTTATGAAAAGAACCTGTCGAAACGATTAAAATGGTGTAGAGAAACATCAAAATTGGTCAGAAATTAAGAAAATAGCTGCAACGTTTAACACTTCGGAGCCTGCCATAATGTTTCGCGCATGTCCGCCGGTCCTGACAGTATTAGCGTCTTACAAAAAAAATCACAACTCGGTTAATTTTTCACCAATTAACACAATTTTTTTTTAGATACTAGATGAAAGTGCACAGTTTTTGGAAAGTTACGTGAAAATTTAAAAAAAAGTTTATTTATTTTTGTAAAAAAATGAGGGAAAAAAGTTAAAAACGAAATATTTGTGTTTCGACAAAAGTACGACGAACGCATACCAGTGACAAAGCTGCTCAAACTGAAAAAAAAAACATTCCAAATTAGCCATAATATTTGTTCACTGTAATAACTTTCCGACATTGAATTCGAGCCTCTCTGTGGCGTGTCAGTTTCAATAAAATCGCCAGTTTCAGTTTCATTTTTGTCTGACGGCGCCATTGTTGACATTCACTTCAAAAAAGACGCTCCAGTTAGAACCCTGAAAACAGAAATTCTACTGCATGGTGCTGCCATCTAGCGATTGAATAGTGAACTAATATGTCCAACAAAGACTCTGGCTGAGGCACAGCGAACGTACTGCCCTCCACAGTTTTGAACAGTAAATCAAAGTGCAACGTACCAGTACGTCCTCAGGCCCTCAGTAACAATTAATGAAAACGTACCAGTACGGCTTTAGGATCCAAAGTGTTAACACAAACCTTACAAAAAATAATAATTTATGCGGCAGTGCCTGATAACCATTTTTTTTTCAAGTTTGGCACAAAGTCTAAAACAAAACAATTGATGCGGCTCATTTTAAGCGATGCTGCAGTGCCTGATAACCATTTTTCTTCCCAAGTTTGGCACAAAGTCTAAAACAAAATAATTGATGCCGGCTCATGTTAAGCGATACTGCAGTGCCTGATAATCATTTTTTTTTCCAACTTAAGACTTTTTAACTATGGGATAATTCTGAAGAAAATAACGACTATCTTTTTTTAAAATTCTCTAGTGCCACTGAAATAGGAAAGTGCTCAACCCTAGCATACAGCGAGAATAGACCGTCATTATTATTGTGTTTATCAAAGGATACACAACCTTGACGTATCTTGAAATGTAGCGTACAACCTAATAATGAACGGACTGGGATTTGCATTTAGTCGTAAAAGTGCTTCTCGTTCTCTTCTAACGTACTCCGTTTTCTTCTCACGCATTAACAGCAACTTATCGCACACTTTCACTGTGAACACAAAGAATAAGGTATTCGGCATGGTAAAAACTAATAGGGAAAACAATGTACTCAAAAGCAAACATAAACTTACTGGCAAACTGTTTCCCTGTCCGCACATCTTTGACTAGAAAAACCTGCAAATGAAAATGAAAATTACTTTCCACAATTGTTCCTTTATCCTTTATCACAAGATCACATGCAAAAAATTCACGCAATTTTAAGTACGTTTTTCAAAACCATAATAATTTTTCAAGGGCTTTTCCAAGACTAATACAAATTTTTCACGGACCTTAATTTAGCAATGAACTTGCCAACAAAGGCTCACTTAATAATACTATAATGTCATATTTTTTTCCGTAAGCATGATGGAAAAAATGTGTGGAACAAAAGAAGAGGAAAAATTTGCCGTGGTAAAATAAGCCAAACGAAAAAATTTTTTTTTGCCTTGTTTCTATTGTTGATTATTAGGTTCAGTTGCCGTGGCTCGAATTGTACCAGGCAGGGTAAGCATTTTCACCAGGTACGTTTTTTATAGAAGTGAAAAATAGCCCATAAACAAACAACTAGCAAAACACGTGGTGGAACTAAGATACGCTAAACAACATTTTACGACAAACGTGCAAGTTATTTAAAACAAACTCATGGAAAGGGCACTATTTTGACAAAATAAAACTAAATTAGGACGTAGCTAATAATTTCAAGGAACTCAAGCACCTTGTGTGAGCTCTGTTCAAAGCCACAAACCTATGAACATGGAGGGAAAAAAACTTGCTTCTTAGCCGTCATACCAGGGTTAGAAAAGATTTTTTCCCCTTCCAAAAAAAAAAATAATAATAATAATAAATAAATAAAATCCGATATTTTTGTTGTAATAAATTTTGTTTTTGAGTTTTCTTGGCTTAAAAATGAAAGTTGCATGAATATTTAACAGTTAAAGACGGTTCTTTGTCGGCTAAGTGGGAGGAGCAGGATCATCATCAACCATTGGCGCTTGTGCTCGACTCTCAACTTCAACAGGTGCACATGTAAGAATCACTGCTGGTCGTACATCTCCTGTGTTCTTATTGAGGAGATCTTTGACATCGGGTGGGTTTTTAAACCAGCAATCAATGCCCAACTTTGTCATTACTCGGACTAGTTCCCCTCTCAAAGAGACGGAGGTGGTCACTACTTCGCGGTGTTGTCATCTGCGGGGGTTTTTCTAGTGTAATCCAGACATCATTGCCACGAAAGAGTTTTCTTGATTTCCGTGTTGATCTCCTGAGTATCCAAGCCACAGAAAATAAGTTTCCTTTAAATAATCACACTTGATTAACTAAGCAAACATACTGTTGAAAAGGATCCTTCTCCTATAACTTTGCCAAAGATGAAGTCTGTGTCCTTTTTCTTGCGAGTGGCTTCATCAGCCTCTGTTAACGACAGCTCCCGTCTTAACGATGTGTCCGAGTTTTGGTCTGGGGCGCCATTTAGACTTTTTTCGGTTGCCAGAGGTTTAGGTGGAAACTGTTCACTTGAATGCTGCTGCTGCTGCAAAAAAAAAAACAACCATTATTATTATTATTTTTATTAAAAACAAAGATTTAATAAAATTAAAATTAACTTCTTATAAAGTAAGGGAGGGTGCGAGTGGTTGAATAACGGTTTATAGCCTTCTGGACTGTGGCCCTTTAATATCCATCACTTTTCTGTGTCCAACTATCCAGCTTATGTCCCTTTTTTTTGTATGGGATCTAACTGATATCTGTAAGGAAATTCACTAATCTAAAAATGTTGTAGCGCTTACTTTGAAATACGGGAATCATCTTCGTAGCAATCATTTACGCACAAATTGTGCATAAACGATTGCTACGAAGAAATTCACAAACTGCAACAATATTACAGCACGATTCATCTGCTGTAGGTTACTACCTTCTTTTGGGAATATTGTCAGAACAAGAGTGGATGGCACCATTCGATGCCAAGGAAAGCAACATTGGCCTGTCAATCAACGTACCTATGGCAAGGAACCAATCCTGATTTAACGTATGTTATTTGCAGTACGAGCATCTACCCGAAACCACCCAACCTGAAAAATCACGGAAGTTTTTTCGGGTCCAACCCACCACAAAAAAAAACACAATGAAAATCAGCTAGTGTGCTTATCTTTATTTTAAGTATTTTTTTTATTAAAAAATCAACTGCATTTTTTTTTTATTAAAAATCATCCAGCCTGTGGCTGTAGTCTAAATGCCGGCAATAGTTAACGTATATAAAAGGTCAATATTACCTTTTGTAATAAATATTAATTATTGTTAGACAGTTGTGTATCAGAATGGTGATGGCATTATTATGTCAGTACAGTAAAACCTCTTTAACTCAAACTCCAGTGAGACTCGTATTGCAGTTTGAGTTAAGCGGAGTTTGAGCTCAACGGAAATGCATCTGTTGGCGTGGGGAATACCGAGTACATCTTTGCATCCAATGTTTGCTAAGTGCAGTGTACTACTTCTGTATCACTAATTCCTCAGTAAAAACATCAGAAATACTTTTTTGGGTAAAAAAGCGACACAGAATGCATGGTGTCAAGTAGTAAAATTACCATCTGGAGTTTGAGTTCGTTTGAGATAACTAAGTTAATTTTGTATTGGTCCAACCAAATAGCACCAAATTGTTTGACTTAACCGATAGTTCGACTTAAGTGAGTTTGAGTTAACGAGGTTTTACTGTACCTTACACAAATCTGACTACCACTGTACCTGTAAACCACTCGTGAAGTTAAAACATAAGAGCAAGTTACGCTCAATAAAGCCCGATAAAACACGAAAAAATCAAGTAGCCTAAACACTGAAAAAACCCACGTTGGTTTTTCATACTGCTTTACAATGCTTTATAACCACACAAAAAGCCAAACTTTTCCGGAGGGAGTGTCATCAAAATCAGTTTCTATTGTCTAAAACGAAAATAAGACACTAGGGTGAGCAGAAACCCTAGTGGGTATCCCTTCTTGTTGAAGGATTAGTTCCCACGAAAGGGCCGGTGGTTGCCTTGTTGGGAAAGGGATGGTCAGAGCTGTGGTGCGAGCTGGGGTAATTGTAGGAAGGTCTCGGATTCTGGATGACCTTTTGACCTTGTTGATTCTTCAAAATTGGTGATTTGTGAATTGCAGGGCTTGGCAGAGGTCTTGGGTTGTGACTGTGAGGTTTGGGTTTCCGGAAAATGTCCAAGTGAGGAGCTAGGGTTGGAATTAATCAACCAACTGGGTGTCCGACTCATGGAGAGTTGATTCCTGAAGATGTGCTTTGTCGATTTGTTCAAATTGGGAGCCGTGCTTAAGGCGATGTCACGAAGCAAAAGGGTTGAGTTGAAAAGGACCTTGGTGAACCAATTGAAGGAATGAAAGGTAGCAAAAGATGCTTTCCTCTCTTCCACAATCTTCCTGCCGAGCATCTTGCGAATATTCGTGGAGTCAAAGAACATGCACAAGCCACCATTGATGGAGACTAGGAGAGCGCTGCAGCCTTGCACTGTGAAAAGAGTAAACACCAAGCAGACTGGGATAACACGAAGGTGAGCCTGAAGTCGGACACGACTTCCAAGATAGGATGCTACCACTTACGAACGTGCAAAAATCAGCAGATAGGAAGAATAGTGATCAACAGCAGAACTGAATCAAAAACTGACGAAAATTCTTACCTTCATTCCAACAGCACCAGTATTGGGAGGGAGCCAACTCGGACAGTGAGCTTGAGAGCTGACTTAGTTCCAAGGCTCACTGGGAGAGGAAAGAAAAATTTGAATGTAGTGGACTAGGGAAAGTTCGTTTGTGGTTGTTGTTGTGCAAGTCTCATGACTCTTGCCTGAAGGGAAAGTTCGTTGGTGGTGGTGGTTGTGCAAGCCTCATGACTCTTGCCTGAAGAAGGCATTATTAGAGATAATCGAAAATTTGCAAGTTTGAATTGTGGAACTTGGACGTTTTTTGGTTTTGCGTAAGTGAAAGTCTTTAATACGAACTTCGACCAAAGTAAAATTGCCGAATTAATAGTAATTTCGAATGTGGAGTATATGTAGTTGTAATGTCTTCGACCTTTCAATGTAGTGGCGTCGACATTTTTAGAATTCACAATGTCCCTTACCAATAGATATTCCTTTGTGATAAATCCTTTCTAAAATGAGGCAATTTAATATTCCGGTGAATACTTGGACTATATTTAAATATCCCACGTGTATCTAAGTTGGTGCACTTAAGACAGAGATATTAAAACCGTGATATGTTGATGACGGCAGTTCTCATTGTTGCGTGGCTGATACTGGATAACCCTATAGGCTATTCCACATGGCAATGCTTGCTGTCTATGGGTGACTTCCAGCTGGTGCGTAGCAAGCACCTTCCCCCCTCCTCCTCTATGATTCGATGGCCTACCAAACAGCTGCAGCACAACGCAGTTATGAGGCAAGAAATAATCTCTCTTAAAATTGCACAGCATGTTAAGTTTTATTTGTATGTCTACAATTTCAACAAAATTTGCACAGTGATAAGACATGGAACGAACATACGTGCCATATTTTGTTTTGTAAATTTCCAGTATTCAAGGCATTTTATAGTTTTGAAAGCACTTTTTCAGGCTTGGAATTTTTATTTGTATTTTCCAGGACATTTTCAAGCTTTCAAGGACCCACAAACCTATAAACATACGTATTACTTGTAAACCCTGCCTGATGCCAACAAGCATGCCTCCCAACATCGGTAACAAAAACGTCTACCTCCAAAAACAATTTGTGCTACGTGCCATTTCTCATGTCTAGTATGATTTATTTGTTCACTGGACCACAGATGATGTAGCTTCACTCTTACCTACCAAGAACCAAAGAGCTGCCAAGGTTGTTTGTTTATCGTCTCAAGTCACTGACACCCATTCTTATACACAAAAGGAAATGAAAAACAAGCAGCACGAGAAAGAGGTGGGGGAAGGGTAAGACTAGATTGGTGGAGGGGAGAGAGCAAGTAAAAATAAACACAACAAATCCAAATTCAGGCTCTACCTCACAAGCTGTAATTGACATAAGAAACACAAGGCTCAGTGTCACCAATTTTAAATAATTGATTTTACTGCGAGCTGTCATTGGCTACCCCCCAGTGTAATAAACAAATTACCCAACACAGCCACAATACCTACTGTATTTCTTATGTCACATGAAAAGGAATTTTTAAGTCAAAATGTAGCACACAGATCAGTTGCAGGGTGGCGTTCAAAACTTCATGATGAAATTCCCCGATTTTTCCCAGTTTTCTAGACCAATACTGAGATTTTTCCGTGATTTTTTTTCAGTCGAAGAAGGTGCAGTAACAGGGCTGAAATTTTTTCCCACATTTCAGTAATATGGCCATAACTGCATCACATTGTTTTGCTAAATCGAAAATTGCATTGCCATGAATATTGGTATTTGTAAACAATAGGAAGTCATAATCCGACCAAAACTAGAAATGCACTTAACACGTAACGTCTCATGTTATAAGGCCTAAGGAGTTTTTGCTTTATCATAAACGAAACAAAATGGATATGCATTTTTACTGAAATAAAGTGAAAGTTTTACAAGTAAAAACCTGAAATTCGAATTAGCTATTCGTTGAAGATAAAAAGACTTTCCGGAAAATGTTGAAATTCCCTGATTTTCTGTGTATGTTTATCAAATTCTCTGATATTTCCCTAAATTTTCCAGACTTGATAAATTCCCCGAGTTTTCCAGGTAGAATGCCACCCTGAGTTGCTATGGTGAATTTTCAATGAACTCAACTAGTGTTAGGCAGTAAATTGGTTCTCTCACCCAAATACCGTCCATTGTTAAAGTATCGATACAGTTTTAATATGAAAAAGGGCTAAAATTATAATCGTTCATTTAGTCCTTGCAACAATGGTAAAATTGGAATTCTAAATGCATATTAACTGAGAAAGAAACATTAGAGCTCGTATCCCCATACTCTCAGCCCTGAAGGTACACGAATAAAAACGAATTAAGAGTTCACTCGAACGCAACGAACTATAATTTGTGTTCATTTTGTGTACGCATTTTTATCTTTCAATTTTGTAGCATTTTGCTGTTTATGGCGCCTATTTTGTGTGAGTTTGTGGGTTTACGTTTTGCGAATTGTAATTCAAATTATAGTTTGTTGCGTTCGAGTGAACTCTAATTAGTTTTTATTCGTGTACCTTCAGGGCTGCGAGTATGGGGATACAAGCTTTAACGTTTTTTTCTAAACGGCGAAGCCGTTTTTTGCTCAGTTAATTTGTTGGCTTTTTTCGCTTCCATTTTATATGTGTCCACTGATTTTTGTTTTCGAAAAAACGGAACATTAGAAATGGATACTTATGTTTAGGTTCTGCCGAAGGTTTGTCCATGATTATTATTTGATGGCAACACATTAGCGTATTTCTGGATTTAGCATGCGTCATCTCGATGAATAGATGATTCTGGATTGTTTCAGTATCGTGGCAACAATCGCGGAAACAATTCAACTGGGTTCCCGAAACCCGAATTGAAAAAGTAAACAAGTCACTCAGTCATGTCTGACTTCGCACCCTACGGTTTAAAACTTGAAGATTTAGGGGAAAATCAGGACTATTTAATTTTGGTTCTCCACAACGAGCTAGCTAACTCAAACAACGACAATGTTAGTTTCCCAGCACCCAACCATCATTGCATCTTGTTCGACTGAGCTATCATCCGATATTGTGCACCTTGCCTATTGTTACATGTTGCAGCATTGTAACATTTTGACATTGTTAACCGCTCCGCCGCCTCCTCCGCCTGTCCAATTTTCTGAAATTCTTGTGCGCAAACTCTAATAAGCAGTGTTAATAAATAGAGCCAAATTTGCATTTCTTTGATGCTACAACCAGCGTTTGTTTATATTTGCATGTAGGCTATGTTAAATGTGTTAAATGTTTTCACGTAATCAGCATGGCCGTAAGGACACGGGGGGGGGGTTTAAAATGGCATAAAAAAAATACCCTAACTCTAAAGTCGTTTTGAGATAGGCCTACTTGGATGGCGTGTAAGATGGTTTTTCTTCAAATATGTGGTGAAACATGCATTTAGCTTAAAACAGGGGGTATTATTTAAAAATCGGATTTTGGCACCACAGCACTGATATATTAGAACCGCCTCATTCATAACTCGTAAGTACCGGGGTACTAAACTTGGTACCAGCACCGTCTAAAAAATTTTTGTACCGGCCAACACTAAACTCAACAAATGAATGCTAAATAACAGCAACGTTTGTTGAAAAATTATCAAAAATTCACCATAGCAACCGAACTGAGTGCTACGTTTTGACTTATGCATTAATTAATACCGATTTCTAACATTCAAAGTAAAAAACCTTCATCACATTTTGACTTTTAGGATTTAGTTCCAGTCCAGACATGTACTTCGAAAACCAACAGAATCTCTTCTAAGTTGATCTACTGCAGTAAGGATAGCCAAAGCTACATAAGAATTCCAGCAGGTATGGCAGCAAAACTCATCATCGACAGCAACCACAACCAAGTTTGCGGAGAAACATGCAACCGTGCATTGTCAACAATTCGGGGCACAAGCTCTATCATTATTGCCGTGCCGTGCCAAGATGCCTGGGTGCGCGGAAACTGGAAAGTAACATTGTCTGCCTGCGACAAAGATGTACTATGTGGATTTTCCTAGTCTCAAATTTTCTTGCCTTAGGGCCTCAAAATTGGGTAGCTCAAACGATTAAATGACTATTTCTTAAATGCGGGCTTTGTGACCCAATTGAACCGTTTCAAAATAAAAACCTAAAAGTCCTGCAACTAAGGAAAACACAGTATGACGGGCTGGAAATTATCATAATTGCCATTGAAAAGTGGGCAAAACTACACAATGATTTTCGTGTTTCGCAATCATCGCAGCTTTGTGCTCATTTCAGCTGTTTTCCATCATTGTCGACAATTTTGCTAAATATTAAGTTCAAATACACCATTTTAATCGTTTTTTCGCAGGCTTTCCAGTGGTGCAAGCCAAAAGTCTCTAGTTGCAACCGTTCTGAAGTTATTGCTAATAAACCATCTAATCTATATTTTTCAACAAACATGGCCTCCAAATGGATAAGAAAAATTGCTACTCACCACCGATTTTAACAGGACTAATGTTTCAACATAAAGTGCTTGTTAGTTGATTAATTAAAATCAACATTTTCACATCTTAACAAGTCACGTACCAGTGCAGAAAATGTTCGGATTGTGTACACTGTATTTTTAGGTATGTCTTTTTTGTGGGTATGGTTTATCTGGCGAGTGCGGCTTGTATGGTATTTCAAATACTTAAAACATTTGAAAGTACTTAATTATTTTGAATAAATAAGAATAAACTTTTTTAAATTCTGTATTAACATGACACTAATTAGGCCTATTATGTATGTGCGTTTAGGCCTAGTCGGAGTATTACTAGGCCTAAACATGTATAGTAAGTGGGCTTACTGTAGGAATAGAGCTGTTATGACCAATCGATGAAATTAAGACAGATCGCAATATGGTAATCGCATATCAAGGTGCTGCAATAATCGCGTAGTCGAAATTTCATAATAGCCCATCCCTACTACTGTGCACGTTCGTACAACACTGGAAAATGACTCATCTGAAGAAGGTTACAGATGGAGCAACGGGACGAGAATCTTTACCAAGAAGTAAAGTCAAAAGAGAAACGGCAAACATCCATACAGGTCAGCAAGGCAATGCAGTCAGTCTGTTTGGAAAGCGAGGCAGGCTATCCACGAAGTAGCAAGGTACCCACTTGTGTTTTCAGGCCTGAACACGAGTGGGGGTTATGTAAAGAAAAAGGGACCAAATTTTGTACGATTATGCTCAGACTTGCAAGAATTTCACTAAATTTTAGTTGCAAATGTTGCTGTAGCATAGAAAAATCACTCGTAGATATGCTTGCTCACTGTCATATTTCTGTCTATTTTCATGTCACTGGTATAGCCTTTATCTCCATAAGTCTTTTTCTTTTAGTATTAAAGTAAAAAGCACCATGAATGGTAATTTTCTCATTAATTTTTTTTAATTCCACACACATGGGTGTTTATTTTGCTCTTACCCAACATGCTATTAGCATTTCGCCGATTTTTCTATGCCGCAAGTAGGGCCGGATTAAGGTTTCTCTGGGCCCTGGACAAAATTCTTGAGGGGGCCCCACTGCCCCTTCCCATAGTTGTTGTGAACAGCTCCTTGTCTAGGGGAAAATGGAAGAAAAGTGTGGGAAGGGGAAGAATTTTTGTATTTTGGAATTTTACTTGTCAGTTACTTCTCATCTTACCTTTTAGAATTTTACTGCTCCACATTTTCTCCTCATTCTGCTCAATTTTTTATTTTAGTATTGATTGTCAAACAATATGGGAGATATTTTGTTTAGCTGAAAAAGCTTTCAGTACGGCCGGGGGCCCCTTAGAAATTCGGGGCCAGGGACAAATGTCCCTAATGTCCTGGCTAGGCTGGCTGCCTTAATCCGGCCCTGGCCGTAAGATGTTAACTCGTAGGTACTGCCGGTAAAATCTTCGTTTGGATAACTATTTTCATTAATTGAACCTGAACGCAGTAGGTTAGCCATTAATGAACTGCCAACGTTTAATTTAAAAATTGTCCCATAGATTTGGCTGCTGAGTTGCATCTATTTTCTTTACCATCCCTCAAGTTATGCAAATCCAAAATGGAGGACCATTGGCTAGGGTTCACTATCGCTCTCCATTAAAAATCTCTCCCCACTATCATCCATGAACCGATTATGTTAACGAGGGTTCCATAACCTTTACGAGAGCCTAAGAGGTGCATTGTAATAATAATCACAGGTTGAATATTTGGATTGTATGGCTACCCAATCAAGGGGGAAAGATATCAAGAGTTAAATGAACGGGAGGGAAGACAGCTTACCATAAAATACTGGCAACCGGCGTCTACAGCAGGGTTTGACTAAAAAAACCCCATCTGAAAAAACCCAGTGGGTTTTTTTCGGGTAGGCTACAACCCGCCTGAAAAAGCCCACCAAAAAAACCCAAATGTGGGTTTTTTCAACAACAAAAACTAAGTAAAATGAGTGCATGCATGAACAAACAAACCTGTTAAAATGTAATTTAAACTGTCATTAAAATGTTGATTGTTTGCTGTTTTAATACAAGAAATCACCAGTAATTTGGTTCAGCTCATCAGTAACGGTGTACTTTAACTAATTTCTGGGCTTTATCTGTAGCCAATGTGTTTCTCAACTTAGACCAAACAACTCCAAATGTTGAAAAAACCAGTTCGGTTAATGCACAGCTAGGTGGCGCACAAAGACAATGAAGAGCCCAAAACATATCACACACGCCTTCTGTTAGTTTCTTTGATTTTTAGTTCTTCTTGCTCATGAGTTAAAACCATTTTGCTGATCTGCAGCTTGGTTTGACACTCTCCTTAACCCCTTCGCAACCAGGTTTAAAATTCACTCTTGTCCTAACAAACCAGATTTCAACACATGGTCAAAACAAATGAACATCTATCAGCAGGCAAACCAACTGTTAGCTAAATTTTTGGTCTTTGAAACCAGAACCAACTAATTGTTAGCTAAAAGTTTGGTCTTTGAAACCACAGTCATGTCAGCCAACAGAGGGAAGTTAATGCCATGACGAACGCATGTTCGTTATGGTTCGGCTTGTGCAAGTCTCTATGACAAACGCATGTTCGTTACTGGTCGCGAAGGGGTTAAATAGTGACTTAAGATAGAAAGATTCGTCTTCTAGCTTGAATCCAGCCCAAAACTCGGGATGATGTGCAACTACCCACTCCTCTGCTGCTGCATCTTCACGCTCCAATGTTAGGTTTTTCCCTTTGTTTATGGGGTCCATAATGATGAAACTAGATGAAACCCGAAAAAGCCCCAAAAAACCCAGCCGGGCAGAGTTTTTACGAAAAAAAACCAGGTTTTTCCAAACCCTGGTCTACAGTGGTTTAAAAATGACATTAAGTTCAGGAAAACACACACTACCACCATGCTAGTTCGCTTGAATTTTCGGTGAAGTGCTACACCTGCTTCAGAAGTATTCCAACTACACTAAAAATATCCGAAAACTAACTTACATGATGAAAGTTTGTAAATTCCAAAACAACGCGCATGCTTTTGAAATTTACAAACTTTCGTCATGTAAGTTTTTCGGACGTTTTTAGTTTAGTTGGAAGACTTCTGAAGAAGATGAACAGGTGCAGCACTTCACCGAAAATTCAAGCGAACTTTGTTGTGTTCAGCGTGGTGGTTGTGTGTATTTTCCTGAACTTATACAGCTTACCATAAAGAGTTTCTTGCATTGGGCTGCGACTTGTGAATCAGACTGATTAGGTTTCTCTTTAGCATGGTTAAGAGCACCAATAGCCTAAACCGTCCACTGTCTTTGCAACACAGTTCTATGGTCTCAAAAACACGTTAGTAAACTCAGGACATTAGAACACGTCCTTCTCTCCATGTTGTTCACTGTAGACATCTTGTGTATCACTGGCAATGAACCTGCACGCCTATTATTGTCGACAATGCACTGAAGCCCAGAAGGTGACTATTAAAAAGTTGCGCCTTTTTGTTCCAAGTTCATAAGCCTAATTAATTTTTGTTTTAAAATTAATTTTTCAGATATCAATTTTAAGGAAACACGGGCATTACAGATCCTTCTTCCCGATTGTGCAACACATCTACGTAGGCTATAATGCGATGGACCTTGACTGCTGTAAAAGAAAACTTCGCTAAAGCCACACACAAAAAAAATTGTTTGGTCTACAGGCGAGGTTGCGAATTGAAGCACCAGGCAACCATGCATTTTATTTTATTTACCTGACCACATTTCATTGCTCAAAGCTGAGAGAGTATGAAGTCAGCCTCAAAAATATAATATTGCTAATGTGGTATTTAGTCATCTAGTACTCAAAAGTTTTTTTTAGTTTTTGTCATATATAACTTCTTAGTGGTTTGAGCTAGAGGTTTAAAATTGGCACTGCTGAAAAGCTCGTTTCGAGGCGGTTAAAATGGTATACTGGAATGTCAAAAAAACGATCAAAAATTGGCGAAAGTGTGATTTTTAGTGGGTGAACCAAGAATCGGATAAAAAAATTTGACCCACGATAATTTAAAGCACCCGCACGCACCTGTAAACCAAACAATTAACTTTGCATGGCCTAACGTGGGAAATAAGCCAAGGTGGAGATTGAGGCTAAACAGTTAAGTGTAAGTTTTGATATGCGACTGTTTTGATAGTTATGCTGCTGCTGAAGGCAAAACAAACTTTTTGCCATAAAAATGGTAAGCCAACATGAACATGTTTTCCAGCGGATCAAGTGAGGTAATTCTAGCACAACGAGAAGCAGTCCGCGGAGTATCTAGATGCAGATTCATATTTTTCTAAAACTAACCACTGGTTGGTAGACCAAACTTTGTCGCAAATTTGTTCTGTCTAGTGATAATACTTGCATCTGTCAAGACACATATTCTTTTAAATTGGGTTATGTTCATGTGGTCTTGTAGGTTCCAAAAAGATTTAGGTTCTTAAAGATTGACTAGCCGAGTCGCTCGCTAACGTTCGGCGTCATTTCGTTTCACTCGAGAACATTTTTTGTTTCATCACTTATGCTGCTGACGGAAAATCCAACGCCGAAAAACGATCATGATCATTGTAGTGTGCGTTGACGGAATTGACCGCTACAAAAAAAAAAAACATTAATCGCAAACAGCTGAAATTTAAATGCCATTTGGCGAGTGGCCAATGGACTTCTGCACATATATCGTAGAGTCGGAATCCTTTCACTATGCTACTTTAAATTTGGTAGCATACACGATACTGAAATAAGAAATCGGGTACTATCAGCTAATCGAACAGCAACTAATCACAGCGTGTCGGTGGTAACGAATTGAATAGCCTTACTGAAAAAGGAACCAATCGACCGTTTTAACATGTTACATCCAAAATTTCACTTTCAATGGTAAGACAACGTGGGCTTTCATTAGTAATAATTAGTAGCCTTCAGCTGTTCCATATAAACTGGGCCTAGGCCAAACGGTTGCAGTAATCAACCTCCCCAAGTTAACTAGACCGTTATGACTCGATTATCGATAAACATTTATTTAGATCGTTTACCAGTCCAAATAGAGAAAATGGAGACGGGGGGGGGGGGGGGTGTGCACACGTAAGTCAAATTCCAACAAAATAAGTCATATTTACACATGGTAGCGGTCACAGACTTTGATTCTGGTAACCCAACATTCGGTTCGGGTAAACAGGAAGTTCGACTTCGAGTGTGACTAAACAACTAGCTATGTTTTAGATTAAAACAAACAATGCCCAATCGTAAACACGTTACTTTATTTTATTTCAAATCCCGTAAAACTAGGATCAAATCTACAGTTTTAAAAATAAATCCGAACTAACCACTTTTTTTTTTGTTTACCCCCCCACAATGCACCCAAAAAAAACCCACTTTGTTGGCCCAAATTTGTTTTATTTACATAATCGAGTTCTCACTCGGCAATGAAGAGAACGCAGCGAAATCCTACCATTTTAGTCTTTTATTACGAGAATCGCATTACACTTCAATGACGAAATCTCAAAATACATAATTTCTGACATACTTCGTAATCTCAGTCGCAGACAGCTTACGTTCAAGAATACAAACTAGTTGGTCTTTTTAAATTTCTTCATTACCACTTCTAGCCCAGTACCACACGGACAGATTCACGCGTAATCTCTGGCTCGTACAATTTTAATAACCATTAGTCTGAATTAAACACGTTGTGAATGAGTTACGCAAGGCATCGGCCGAGGATTTACAAAGCCGATGGCGTATAATAAACACAAGATAACAAAAACAGTTGCCAAAAATGTCACTTACCGTCAAATGGGCGGCCATATTCGCTTAGCAAGGAAATTCTCGTTCCAGCCACCGGAAGTACGATCGTACAGGCGTCAAACGTCATTATGACGTCATTATTGTGAACATAGCGCGCCAAAAAGGATTCAGTTGGAAACGCTATAGAAACGCCCCCAATTTCTATAAAAGGCCACATGAGAGAAATATTTAGCGGATACACGTCCTTGCATGCTTCTCTGCCACATGGCCTTGAGCTGCATGAATAATGGCATTGGCAAACAAAAACTACTACTATTCCAAGGTCTTTGGCAAACAATGTTGATTTTTTTTTCTTCTGAAGACTCATTTCCATTCGTTCATTGAGTAAAGTAGCGTAATATTTGTTTACATTGTCTGTCAACTGCGATTCATTCTGCCAGTCCAGTGCCTTCCCAACCCAGCCCCACTCCCGAAAAATACGAACAATAATTTTACGTGTAAAGATAAAAATTCTAGAAATCTCAAAGCAAACTCTTTGAAAATGCGTCACTTCGGGGGTCTTTTGTTTTGCCCCTTCCAAGCAAAATTTCTGGTTGTGCCACTGGTGTCAGCCCCTTTACACCAGTCCCTTGAGCCCCATGCCTTGAGCCGCCTACATTCAATAATGTCGTATGGTTGTCTACATTACAAGAATACACATCAGTGATTTGTCAAGTTATTCATGATCCCACTTGGTATGTGGATGCTTTTTCTGTCATCGAAAGTTGTCGTTTTATTAATATTGTGGCGCCGCACAGTCATCGTAGTGGCTGATATAAAAACTATAAAAATGAAATATACGCATGCGCTACATCTCCAGAGCGTCTTTAAGCGCCGTTATCTGCCCTAGCGACCAACGCGCAAAGAAACGCGAATGATGTCAATTTCGGTGGTGGTTGTCGCACATGTAGCCTGCATGTACGATCATGTTTCCGGGCGGGAACTACCGCAGATCAAAACCATTATTTATCAGATTTTATTTTAAAATCACGTTGACAACAGCCACAATCTAAGATATTCTCCAATGATCATGGCGGCCGATCAAGCCAATACTTTCCGAATATTGGTGGCGACCGACAACCATTTAGGCTATGCTGAGAAAGATCGAATTAGAGGTAACAAATATTTACTACTTTTTCAAACCATAAAAACAAATCGCTCCATTCAAACTAAGGCAAATGCAACTGACAGCTTGGTTTGGTGACGTAAGAAATTCGTGCAGTTTCAAAAGAATTTGCTTCTGGTACTCTGGGTGTCGTAGGGGGCCTTCCATATATTACGACACACTCGGGGGGGGGGGGTGTTTACAAAATCTGACGTCACAATCTTACATTTTGGATGTTCACAACATCACTTAATATTTTGCCGAAGAGAATAGTTTAGATGAATTCCCCTTTTTAGTTTTTAGACACACAAAAAACTCTCTCGCAGCGAGCAAAGGAACGCACAAAGAAATATCTTTTAACACAATAAACAAGCCGCGTGCCATTATTGAGTAAAAATGTGGTACGTCCTCGTGCACCTGGCAGAAAGCTGTAAAGGAGTTTACCACATTACTGTCACGAGATGGCGCCACAGTATTTTCTTTATATTCTACCATGGTGCCATCTAGTGGCAGTAATGTCGTTAACATTTACAGCTTGCTTCCATGTGTATGAGGACGTACCTATGCTGCAAACTTGCGTTTGGTTGCTACCCGCCTTTAAAGTCGACCATCTAGCGGCAATGGTACTGCTAACCTTTCCAGATTGCTCCTAGTGGATGCACGAGGACTATAGGGGAAAATTGCCACCTGGCGATAAATGCTGCCATTTGGCGACTAAAAATTTAGCACCAGTGGCCACGTTTCTGATTTGATTTGAACACTGCTTTTCCGCAGAGATTTTTTTTGTAATTTTTAAAAAGCATTTAAATAAAAAAAAAGGGTTTCCCACCATACTGCCAACACACTACTTTTTCCCAGATCCTCATTGTTGCTTACGACGAAGTCATGCGGTGCAGCCATCCAATAGATAGATGGGGGAATTATGCATCGCGCGCACGATAGACAGAGCGAGAAGCAGGAAGCGGTAGGAGAGAAACGGCCCTATCTCGACCACGAAACGCACTGGGAACTAAAAGATGTAGTAAAGAAACAACATGGCAAAGGAAATTTTACTCAAAAAGTTACTGGATATTTAGAATGGGTCGGTAACCGAAACCGAATTTTCGGTTTTTACTGAAAACCGAAACCGATTCGGATTTTGTGTCGGTTTTTCATACGGTGTTCGAAAATCAAAAAAATGATTTGTTGTTTTACATTTTTTTAATAATTATCATTTTCCATGTATAAATGACAGCAAAGCTCCTAGCTATTAAAACGAAAGTAGTAGAGGAAAATGGTGCCACAGCTAGACCCACGGTCTATGACGCTGCTGAAAGTGAAAGCAGGAGTCAGTTGAAGCTAGTAAAACAACTGTTGCAAGAAAAAAATTAGGAAAATCTGGTTGGGGTGGATGGTGGCAAAAAAACCGACACCGAAACCGAAACCAAGGTTTTTTGGACATGAAAACCGAAACCGGAACCGAAATCAAAAAAATGAAACCGACCCATCCCTACTGGATATACAGGCAAACTTGATAACTACAGCCAAACAACCATCCAAACTAAATAGAGCGTTTGTTAAAAAGTTTGCATTTCATAATTTAATAAGCTTTGTTGTTAGAAAGAGCTTTGATTTGTCTTCAGAGAAGGCATTTTGAGTCTGCGACGCACGCGCACAGATGTTGCCATTGGATGTACATGCTGTGATAATTGTATGGCATACATTGCTGTTTGTTGGCATTTTTGAGTCCGGCTATGTTTAGTGAATGACGTTTGTTATTGCTTCTGTCATTTGTAAAAATACGAAAGAAAAAAGTTATATGTGCTCCGTTGGTATGCTCACGATTTCTGACGCGCTGGGCTGCCTGATCTCTTGTATCAGCACAATTCCCCCCCCCCCCTCCACATCGAATGATCATTTCCATTATATTTTTCCATGTTTATCTTCACGGAGCGGAAATATCAGCACATTGTGTGACTCAAATTATCTCTCACTCCCCCCCTCCCCCGGCTATTGATTCACACTTCGTAATGATCACATTCAATAAGGCTCAAGGTGGTCTCGAAGCTTTTCCGCAGTGCGTACCTACAAGACACGCGGGGTCTGCTCTTTGCTGACCTCTTAATTTGCCGTTAGGTCGGTAGATGGCATCGTATGCTCGCAATTTCTGACACGCTAAGCCCTGCCCTTCCCCGGCCGTGGCTGGTCGTTGCCCTGCCCTGCAGTCATGGCTGCCTTACCTTGTGTATATGTATAAATGACCCTCCCCTTCCATCACGTTCGTATCGACATCTGGGGCTCTCACTAACCAACGTCCAAAGCCACCATGCCTTCCGGCATTAACGTCCATGGGAGTGCCTGCATTGGTGGATGGACGAGACAAACCTTTCCAAAACGGTCCCTCTGCACTAACCATCCCCGTACCTTCTCCTCTTGTGGGACGCATCCCAGACGGGATGGAGAGCGCACACCCAACATCACAATGCATCTGGAACTTCGCCTCCCGGCACAACCGACCACATCAACGCCCTAGAAATGAAAGCAATCCATAATGCGCTCATTCATTTTCAGCACCTTGTAGCAAACAATATAGTTCAAGTCCAAGCCGACAACACCACAGCAGTGGGATACATCCGCAAGGAAGGTAGAACTCGATCCCGTCCCCTACACCTCATCACATCGGACGTTTGCAAGCTCTGTCAAGAACTCAACACAACCCTTCAACCACTTCACATTCCGGGCAACCTCAACATGATAGCAGACGCCCTTTCTCGCAGCAAACCATCATCAGCAGAATGGACTCTGAAAACATTAATTTTCAAAATTCTCTTCAACATTTGGGGCAAACCAATGATCGACCTATTCGCCACGAGGCATAATGTCAAACCTACCCAATTCATCAGCCCAGTCCTGGACGATCTGGCCTGTGCCGTCGATGCTCTAACATTCCCTTGGAAAAATCTCTACGCTTATCTCTTCCTCCATTCAAGCTTCTACCAGCAATCCTCACGAAGATAGAACAAACCCTAGAACTCTTCGTGCTAATCACACCGATTTGACCAGCAGCTCCATGGTTCCCCAGCTCCTAAACCTTCTCACAGACCTACCAAGAGAACTTCCCAATCTCCTATCCCAGCAAAAGGGAACCAACTTCCACCCGAACTGCAATATCTTACATCTGCACGAGTGGATACTATCATCAGACTCATCAAAGAGGTAGGAATTTTTGAAGAACAGTCCACCAGAATTGCCAGCAAAGCAACTCGTGACTCCACCAACAGTCACTGGGAATGATGGGTTCATTGGTGTAAGCGGAAAAAGGTTAATCTAATCAACACCCCCCCCCCCCCTCCTCTTCTGAAACTACTAGTCTTCTTAACGATCTTTTTAATGATGGACTCAAAGGCCCCCACCATCCTGGTCTACCGATCGGCACTAAATTCAGTCTTCAAAGCGGCAGGGAACAAACGCCTACTCGAAGACTTCCACATATCCAGTGTACTAAAATCGTTGGAAGTCATACGTCCTTCCATACATCACACTTTTCCCCAATGGGACCTCCTACTCGTCCTGGAATCACTAATGAAGGAACCATAATTACCGTATGAACCCATTCAATTAACCTGTCACATTAACCTTCTCACAAGAACAACGGTCTTCTTAGCTTCACTTGCCGCACGCCTCCTAAGTAGTGAAGAAATGCAAGCTTTCTCAAACGCCCCCGCTAACTGCTTCTTCTTTGACAACTGCAAATTCATTCATTTGTGGCCTCGTCCGGGCTTTCCCGCCAAGACACAGAAACCATCAGAACCCTCTAAGCCAATCATTATTCCAGCGCTCGCTAATATTATTGGCGATGAACCAGAACGGACACTATGTCCAGTCCATGCACTACTCTATTATTTCAAGCGAACAGCTGACACCGAATTAGGAAAGAGGTCGACTACAACTCTTCCTACCATTCCCAAAGGGCACTAACGTCACTTCAGCTGCCATGATAGCAAACTGGATCAAGAGGGTCATCCAGAGGGCCTATGACGACCAGCGCATGAACTTAGGGCATTTTCAACCTTATGGGCGTTTCACAACCAAGTCTCCGTCACTGAAATTCTTCAAGCTGCTTCTGGAGAAGCCAAACTGTCCTCGCAAGTCTGGAGAAGCAAACTGTCTTCATGGACATGACAAGACAGAAAGATGAACTGCATCGGCTGGGTTCCATTGTGACAGCCAGGTGTGTCTTCCAGGCCCCTCCACTTAATACAGAAACGAAGATTTCCAGAAGACGGAAGCAAGACCTCCCGGCTGAAGACCTCCAGAAGTCGGATACAAGACCTCATTCAGCCTTTTCAGGGATTTTTTTTAGCCTTTTACAGGGCCACCACATGAAAGAGCTCAAAATACCTGTTTCTGTTTATTTTATCAATAAAGTGTGAAGTTTTAGTAATCTTTGTGGGGGAGCCAGTCCGCAACCCGGGGTAACCCGTCATGATGATGCCCGCCACCTATATTGACGAGGTCAACTGTAAATGCAATTAAATTTACAGGTATACCCTGTCTCACCCTAAGAGTGACCCAGAGAGGCCAGGGGGGAGGTTGACTGAGAACGGGTTCGGAGGTGATCTTGCACGTCGGATTAAGCTTGTGCTTTGCAGAGAAGCCCACTTTCTACTAGGATTTCGGGCAGCAATAGAAGACTCTAACGAAGACAGTTACGGGAAAGGACTGTTGTAATAACTTCTTCCAATACTGTGGTACCAGCACTCTGGCTGGGGGGGGGGGCATGAGGCAAGTGTTACCCCCTCCTCCCCCTCCTGTCAAAAAAGACTGAAATGTGCATAAGATCTACCCATGTTTTTTTTAAATCATGTTAGATTTATGTTAGTTTAAGGTTTCGACTGCATTCTTTCGTGGTTGTGGGGGGAAAGTGTAGCGGTGGGGCATTAATTTAATAGTTTGCCTCCTCTTCCCCCCCCCAAAAAAATGTCTACCCATGGCCCTGTGTAACGCAACCTGCCTCTCACAATTTGTAAAAACACACACATACAAGAATATTAGTTTGTACCTTAACTTGCAACTTATGATAACATGAAAAGGTACAATTTTTGACAATATTATTCCCTAATTTTGTAAACCTAAACCTGACAAACCTATTATTTAAAATTAATTAAAACTGTTTGCCCACTTCAGTCTTTTTGACGGCGGGGGAGGAGGGGTTACACTTGTTCCCCTTCCCCCAGCGACAGTCCTGGTGCCACAGTATTGGAAGAATTTATTACAACAATCCTTTCCTGTAACTGCCTTCGTTTAAGAGTTTTCTATTGCTGCCCGAAATCCTAGTAGAAAGTGGGCTTCTCTACAGAACTCAAGCTTGATCCGAATTAAGTTCTAAACGTGCAACATCACCTCCAAACCCGTTCCCCAGTCACCCCTCCCCCTCCCCCCTCGCCTGTCTGGGTCACTCTTAGGGTGAGACAGGGTATAGTAGAAATTTTGCACTGACGACTAGAAACCGTAATATTTCTGGGGGTCAAAATTGGTTTCTATCGTAACGAAAATTTATACTACCTGTAAATACCCACCCTACCTTCCCTCTTCAGTCACCACCATGACATATCAAGAGGTAAATAGACGGCGCCCGGGCCGAACGTTTTTATAGGAAGGCAGCGTATGACGCTTGTGCAGTGGGGTTGCACACTGGCTGTATCTGGAGAGCGAAAAACCGTAAGACATAAAGAGCACCCAGGAACTGAATGCAATTAAATTTACAGGTAGTATAAATTTTCGTTAAGATGATAGAAACCAATTTGATCCCGAAAAAATTAAGGTGTTTTTACCAAATGATGTGACTCCACTAATCACACAACCTTAGTGTCCATGCCTTGTCTTTTTCCAGTTGCTAAATTTTCTTAATTCTTTACCATTTCAGGCAACGATTCTTTAATAACCTTCGAAGAAATACTTGGTCATGCTAAACGGGAGAAAGCGGACTTTATACTTCTCGGTGGAGACCTATTTCACGAAAACAAGCCATCGAGGTACACGCTGCACATGTGCATGAAACTACTCCGGACTCATTGTTTTGGTGATAACCCAGTACAGTTTGAGTTTCTTAGCGACCAAGCTGAAAACTTTAAAGACTCAAGTTCTACCACTGTTAACTACGAGGATCCAAATATAAACATTTCTTTACCTGTGTTTTCCATCCACGGCAACCATGATGATCCATCTGGCCTCGGACAGCTAGCTGCCTTAGACATGCTCAGTGTGAATGGTCTCATAAATTATTTTGGAAAGTGCATCGATTTGAACAATATCAGTATTACTCCATTACTTATGAAGAAAGGAACAACAAAATTAGCACTCTATGGCCTCGGCTCAGTCCGCGATGAAAGACTACATCGTCTTTTTAGCGACAAGAAGGTAAAGGTTGTGTTAACGTTAATATATGAAAATTTGGTAACAAGCCTAGTTGATGATGTTCACCACACTGTTTCTAAAAAAAATTCACCATTTTGCCTATTTATGAATTTGTGACTGATTTCGACATTCATCAACTATAGTTTACTAGTGAAAAACCCAAACTATGTTCGGGTTCGGGTGTGCAGTAGTAGCAATACTCTTCACCCTTTAATCCACCCCAGGGTTTGGGTTTGCTGGCAAAAACCACTTTTTGCCAGAACAGTGGCAAAAACATGATTTCTAATTGCCGGCACTAAAATATCCACTACCTGTAAATTTTTGCATTCAGTTCCTGCAATGCTGTTGCCCTGGAGGAATTAAAACTCTTTAGATCCGCCCAGTCTTGCAACCCATCTGCGCATGTGCAAGCACAGCGTAAACCCTCCTATATGGTGTTACGGCATTAGAAAGCCATCTATTTTCTTCCAGCCTCCGACCAGTGCACTTCGCTGTTTCCCTCACATCCTCCTTCGCTTCGAAAAATCCTTCTTTGCCTATCCTTCGCCTCTTCTATCAACTTGTCAACCCTCTTCTCACGCCACCGTCATCGGGATTTCACCTTCTCCGTGAATTTTTCTGTGATCCTTCGTGCCTATCCTTTGACGAGCTTCCATCAAGCCCGTCTATGACCTTCTTCGCCGACTTCCCTTGTTGATTCCCTCTTCGGGATTTCTCCTTCACCTTGGAGTTTATTTACTGATCCTTTGTTTCATCTTTCGCCGCTCTTCCTTCTCCAGGAAAGTTGCCCATTCCTTGTAACCAACGGTTCTGTCTACGGCAGTTTGTTATCTTTTCCGGTGGTTCCTGCGATTGGTCTTCGTTTCCCACTGTCCCCTCTGGGTTGCCTCGCACCTGTGGACTTAACGGCAACCGTTGTTCCCCGTCTCCACCATTTTCCCTTGCCGAAGTCCATCTTTGTCTTCCAACCCGTCTTTTTCTCACATTTAACAGCACCTGTACACTCTACCCGACCGTCGGTATTTCCACTCACATGCGGCCTGCGCCATCCTTCTTATCCCTTTCCGACCGCTCATGTCAACATCTTGTTTTGGATCGTCATCTCCCTGTTTTGTCCATCCTCTCTACCGGGGGAAGATCCTTCGCCTCTGATATGGTCAGCTTGTCAGACCTCTTCTCGGCACATTTCGCCTGCCTCATAGACTCAGCGGTAACCCAATGTTACATGTCTCCTCCAGCTTGCCCTTGCTCGAAATCGTGATCCACCCACCTCCTTCGCGACTTCCGTGTCTTCTGCGGCACTGGAACACTCCGCCCTGCCGTCGGCATCTCTACTTCCATGTGGCCTGCACCATCCTTCATTGCCTCCTTTGTCACCTCTTTCCCCCTTGCCACCTCGGAATCAACACAAGGCAACGAAGTCAGCTGCTCAACTGGCTGTCGTCGTCCATCACGCTGTTATCGCCTTTCTGCTTGACTTGACCCGTCGTGTGCTTCCCTCATCGGTGCATCCTTCGCTTGATCCTTCGTCATGGAATCGCCCTCACACTCCGACCTACCTTCGTCCATCTTACGGTGCTTCCTCGCATCCTTCGCTTGACTCATCCTTCGTTCGAATGATCCTTTGCTCAACCTCACCGACCCTAAGCTGGCGTGGTGTTGCCCCAGCCTTACATTTCGTGTGGACTTATCCTTCACCGTAGGATCCCTTCATCGTTTCCGCTTTTTCAACTGGACGACTTTCCCTCAACCTGGGGGTCTAACTTCCTCCGAAGTAGAATCCGGCTCTTCCCCCCCCCCCCCCAAAAAAAAAAATTAATAATATTCAATTCAAGCCAATGTGATCCTTTTCTACAGCCACGCTCATCTCATTGTCTCCAACCTGTCTTCAATACTATCTCTTCACAAGAAAAATTACTTTTGGGCTTCCGCCCCTTTGTTTTCATTGAATTAAAAAACAACATGGACAACATACTTCTATCAATTTAACTTCCATCTTCTTGTGAAATGTGATGCTCAGCCCCTCTTGGAGTTTCTCCTGAAACTCTTTGCCCCTGTTGCTGACTTCGCCCTTGCGCAACTACGGGGGACACCTCTTCTCCGTCTCGATCTAATGCTCACCATCATCATTAACACACCATGATCTACCCACGCTTTCTCCAGCCTTGTTCTTCACCACCTTCGAACTCCCACCGTTTGGCTCTTCTTTACAAGTCATCATGGCAACTAAACGCCATGGTGGGATGTTCGGTACTTCCGCCTTCAATTCATGGATGGGATCCGACCAAAGTCAGAATACCCGACAAGTGCACTTGCCCTGCCATTGTTTCTCATCGCAAAAGGTACGATCCTCGTATGGCCTGTCAAACACATTGTGAATGTAATTTTGACACTAGTGCTACTGTTTGATGTGACCGTTTCCATAGTTTAGCGTTGTTGTGGATTCTTTCGGCAGTAGATCATCAAATCTCCGAAAATTTAAAGTTGACTAGTGAAAGTAATGTGTAGTGCTTTTCTGGGTGGAGTAAGTGTTATTTTTCGTCAAAATTTCTTCGACTTTCTGCAACACACTTGTAAGCCAAGCAGTCAGAAAATCAACCAACTGAATCTATCACAGCCATTGGGGAAAGTGTTTTCGGTGCTCTAACCGGCGGCAAGTCAATCCACTCATTCCCCCTCTACCCCCAACTGCTAGTTTTCTTCACTGACCTTTTTAACGAATGACTTAAATATTATATTGGTTCACCACAATAGGTACACCGTTCGCCCTTAAATACCATTTTCAAAGCATCAGGCAATACCGACCTCCTTGAGGACTATCGGATCTCAACACTTATCAAATCATTTGAAGTTGAGAGACGAAGAACACATTGGCTTTTCCCAGACTGGGACCTCACCATTGTCCTAGACTCCCTAATGAAAGCACCTTATGAACCTCTTATAAGCTGCAGTCTTCCTCATCTGACTCTTGAAACAATCTAAATCACGCTCGCTTCAAGCCTACGAAGCAGCGAAGTTTAAACCCTCTGTATGGACCCAGCTTATTGCTTCTTCTCAAATAACTTCGAAGCCGTTTATCAGAATTCGTACGGGTTCTTGAAAATCTGGAAATGTCCTGGAAAATAAAAATTAAATTCCAGGCCTTGATAAATCCTTGAAAAACTCAAAATTCTGTTAAGTCCTGGAATACTCACGGAAATTCCCATAACAGAAAATTGGACATGAAATTTACAACGTATACTTAAACACAAAAAATAATGAAAAAAAAAACTAATTGTAATACCAGTGGTAGTGTGTTTCACCAGTGTCATTTAATGGAACAAAATTTGTCACATGTTGCCATGTTGATATGATTTCATATTTAACAAATTTATCTTTTAGTTACGGTATCTCAATTTCTCCTAATTGCTAATTTCTGCCCCTTGAATTTTCATTGACCAGTCCTTGAAACATCCTGGAAAAGTACTGGAATTTTAAGTACGAACCCTGGTTTATCTAACTCCCAGAGGCTCTTTTCGCACCAAGACTCAAACACCTGTACTAAATCAAAGCATCACCATACCAGCGCTTTCCACCGGTGATCGGCGATGAACCTGAACGTCTCTTGTGTCCAATCAGAGCAAGCTATGCTTTGAAAATCAAGAGAACTAAGACCAACAAAAATCACAAAATACCGGCAACTGGCGTCTACAGTGGTTTGAAACCGACATAACTTTGGGAAAACACACGCAACCACCACGCAGAAACACATGAGTGGGGTATCCAGATGGCAAATAAAGATCAGTGATGCTTCCAAATGCGCGTGCGTTTGAAATCTGGAATTCACGAACTTTCATCATGCAGTTTTCGGATGTTTACGTGTAGTTAAGATACTTCTGAAGAAGATGAACGGGTGTATCACTTCACCGAAAATTCAAGGGAACAAAAATCCTCAAAGCTGCTTCATGGAAGTACCTACCAGTCAGTCTTCACAAGCCACTACCTGAGGGACTGACTACGCCGACAGACTTTGTCTTCTGGGACCCATCGTCACAGCCAGATGTGTCGTCAACCCCTCTTTAAGTACTAAGAAGAAGAAGCAAGACCAACGGCCCTTTCCAGGGCCACCAAATGCAGAAAAGAGATCCAAATTCACTGTTTTCGTGGTTTTTTCTATAATGTGCGAAGTTTGAAACTTTTGGGGGAGCCAGCTCCTAACCCTAGGGTGTTCGTCTGATGGTGCCCAGCGCCCCCAGCCACAGTTGGCCGGCTAAATTTTGTTTCTATTGCATAATGAACTTGCACTTGATACAGTGGGTTGCTGATACCAAAACCTTTATTTGTGATTTGATTGTTTCAGTATCGATTGTTTTTAAATTTTGATCAGTTTGGCAGTGAGGTTGGCTTTAGTTCGTTTAAACTGACATGCGTTTCATGTTCGTTACATGCTAATTTTCAGGTAAAATTTCTTCGCCCATCGGAGTATCAGGATGAATGGTTTAATCTTTTTGTTCTGCATCAAAACCGAGCCAGCCACGGACCGACACAACACATTCCCGAACAGTATTTGCCCGACTTTTTGGATCTAGTTTATTGGGGCCATGAACATGAATGCAAAATTGTCCCAGAATCCGGGGCAAAACCATTTTACCATATACAGCCAGGTTAGTAGATTAGCGTTATATCAATGGTTCTTATCAATTACATACAGTTTTGTATACTTCTTAAGGTTTCTCATAATCTGTAGGATCGTAGTTAAACACTACCTCCCTGTAGTGTCAATACGAATTGGTTAGATAACAATTTCAGTGTCGCGCTGCATTGTTCTATCATAAATTTATACTTTACTAAGGGATCTTCTCAAATAACAGTAACTTCCAGCCAACCGCAGCTTTAAAACAAGACAAGTAATACACCGCAAGCTCAGCTGTACGAAAGACTAGCGGGTGTTTAAACATTGGAAAGAAAATCAATGCTGTGATGTGATTTTTTAATTTATTTTCTCGCACAACGTCTGATCAAGGTGAAAGGAGTATCACCGAAAATATTTTGTGTTCTTTGAAGGTGGTAAAGTGTGTTTTTATTGTGATCGTTAACATGCCTTTTAACAGGGTTCGTACCAGTGCTTACAAACCTTTTAAGTCCTTATTTGTCATTTTACTATTTGTGAGGCCTTACAAGTCCTTGAAAAATTGAAAATGCAGTACTTAGTCCTTGCAAGTCCTTCTTTTGATTTCCGTACCGATTGAATAAAGCCTCATAAAGTGGTTGGCAGTTTCATTCAGAAATCTTGGAAACCGTTTACATGGCAGTGTGGAAAAGTTAATATGACATATACATTATACAGTACCTACCAAGCTCTCATTATAATCATTTTAATAAGAAGTTTTGTTCAGGTTAGCTTGCCCTAGTTTGTCATGGCAGTGACTACAGTCAAAACGAGACATTAATTTGGTGTTACTGTGCTACGGATGTTTTGTCCGGCAAGATTGGCAGAGTATAACGTGGTATTACGTACAAACTGAATTTGGTGATATTTTATTAGAAGGCATATTTGGGTGTGCAAGCTTGCCACAATCTGATTCAACGCACAGTCTTTTTTTTTGTACGAGAATTGTGTAGTATTGCTTGTTAATGTCTTGTAGTTTTTTTTTTCTGTTCTAAGAGAGACTGGGATCAGAGCTAATAGCAAACTTCTGCTACGACCGTTTTAGAACTTATGTGTCATTATCTTGGATGTAACTTGAAATCGAAGATAATTTTCAATGTAACCCAGCCAAAAACAACTACGCAAAATTATACCTATAATCTTGTCCTTTACCAGTTGCTTCATGAGAAACGAAATTTTACACAAGTGGGCAGCAAAACTTCTCACTGGTGTCAGGTGTGCTTGATATTTGGTACTTAAAAGGCTTTACAAGTTCTTGAAAAAAGTCCTTACAGGTCCTTGAGATCCATCCAACCGAAATGGTACGAACCCTGTTTTAAATACCACTGTGACTACCGGTTACCGGTGTTTTCGACACTCATGAGGAACTGAAGTAACAACTTCACGAGAGAATTGCCGCCACACCGGCATCCCTCTCCTCTCACCATTGACATGACGCATCACTGTTCTTCATTCGACAGCAGGGACATGAGACTGTCCCTGCTGTCGAGTGAAGAACAGTGATGCATCACGTCAATGGTTAGAGGAGAGGGAGAGGGATGCCAGTCTTCCAACCCATAGTTTATCTTGCGACAACCGCTCACTCCACCATTCGTTTTCGTGACAGTTGCCACAACGAAGGGTTTTCACTGACCATTTTGAAACATTCGCATGGCACTGACATTCGCAGCATGATAGGATCTACTCCAACGGTGATGAACTGGCAACACAGCACCAACACGATTCGAACATCCCTTTGGACATGTTCCCCGTTTCTCCTTCATGAGAGCTGTCGACGGTCGGCAGCTCTCTTCGTGACAACAGGCTCTTGGTTTTTCTTTTCCGAACTAACGTCCTTCACCGCCACACCAAGGAAAATCGACTCTCGCCAGAGCAATCATGGAATCATCTGGTCTCCCTAAGATCATCCAATAAGCAAGAACATTCGTTCCCACAACAACCCCAGATCAACCAGTTCACAGCACTCTCCTTTCCCTCTGATCTTCAAGTCATTGCTTCAGCAATCTCGAAGATAAAGCTGCTTTCCACTTCCTTGCAACACCTAGCTAGATACTTGTGCGCCGATATTAAATACCCAAACCATTTCAGAACCACACTAATGTCTCCATCACAAGACTATCAGTAAAATGGAGGCAAGAGCCTTAAAAATTCTTATTAAAAGTGGAATATGGAAAAGGGGTAAAAATACTTAAAAATTCCTGGCAGTCTTTGTAAATGTTGTGTGTGAACCATGATGATAGATAGCTACAAATGATGGTGAGCATAGCTCCTTTTCAACACGGATTTGAGTCGATTACCTACACATCAAGTGAACGACAAGTCAAGTCCATTTGTACGTACTACACTCTTCATAAACAATTCAATTCATGAGTCAAGTTCAATTCCAACCAAGTTGTTGCCATGTTTCAGTCCAATTCAGTTCATTGCCATATTCTGTACATAATCACTTCAAATCAATTCCAATCATTTACTTTACAATTTCATTCTGACAAATCACTGAATTTCCGGTTGATCCAGTTTGAATTCCTCTCAATTCCCGGCTGATTCATAATATATTTTGAGCTATTCTATTCAACTCCACCCAGTTCAACTAAAGTACAGCAAAATTTCAGGAAAATTCTGACAAAATAAAAAAAAAAATGCCCAAAATTTAGGCAAAATTGGTGAAGCTTAGGGTTGAAATGGGGTGTATTTGTTGGATGTTTTGGAATTTGGCCGAATTCAGTAAAACTATATTAATCATAGCACAGAAGCGGTAACGCTATTTCAAAAAGGTAGAAGGGAAACGTTTCCTTTCATCATTTTGAAATAACGTTACCTGCTGCTATAATAGCGTTTTGTAATTATATTCAAATTCCACAAAAAATCCAATTCAAATATACCCGATTTCAGCCCTAAACTTCACACCAATTTCCCTAAATTTTGGGCAATTTCTTCAAATTTTGTATTAATTCAAATCGGGTCAAAACGAGGTATTTCAAAGCAAATGTGAGCTATATGTTGGGATGTCCAGATGTTACAAATATAAACTTTTAGACCGATGTGGATATCGTATGGGACAAACAACCAGGAATGTTGACTTCACCATACATGGCCATGAAGGACTTCCCCAATCCAGAAGATCTGGATAGTTCTAGGACACTGTTTCCAAGGAACTAGTACTGTAGAAGCGGATTGCCTAGCAGTCTCAACCTATAAAAGAAGAAGCTACTGCTGTGATGCATCGTTTCTTTGTTGTCAGTGTACTGTGGAGGAGAGCTTTAGTTTTTATAATGTTTGTAACTTGAAATTTTGAACTTAACCTTAAGATGTAACTTTGTTGTATTGATGGGAATAAATTCCCAAAAGGTATTTCTTTGTCTTCTGACTAGAATTAACTTGCCCAACTGATCCATGGGCTTAAAGTGGCATTATCACCGATTGAAATGCGAACGAACATACCATGGAGCCATCTATCAGCAGTGTTATTGTTAACCTTTAGGCCTACAGCTTGCTCCCACGTGCA
The DNA here is from genome assembly GCA_023313725.1 of Lithobius niger. Taxonomy (NCBI): domain Eukaryota; kingdom Metazoa; phylum Arthropoda; class Chilopoda; order Lithobiomorpha; family Lithobiidae; genus Lithobius; species Lithobius niger. Next base: position 10,592 of record JAHWFP010257405.1, on the reverse strand, counting down.
CGAAGACGAACCAAATTTTCACTCAATAATTAATGAGGTGTAGCTTGCTGCCATTGTGTATACCTTCGCTTGGTGCAAGCAGCTGCTAGATAGTTCTAGATAGCGGTAGATGTTGTCAGATTCTGCCTACTTTCAATCGATGATAGTGCCACTTTAACCTATGACACAATGCCATTGGTAAGTCAAATCAACCTGAGTGGAACTTCGACTGAATTAGGGCTTGGATCGGTTACACGGTTAACCACAAATCGTTCCACGTTCGGTTACACTGATTATAAAACCAATATCTGAAAAACTGATACTGCAAGTACCATTCAAATCCCATAGTGTACACACCAAAAATAGGATAGTGACGCCGTTTAGTCCTGCTGATCTACAGCCGGATACTCGAAATTAGCGAATAGTCGAAAACTGGTGGGATGGGGGGAAAGGGAAATTGCTTATTTAAAAAGTCGAGTGTGCCTCTTGTCCTGTCGAGTTTTCTTCGAAACGATGCTCAGCAGTTCCCTAAAGAGAACCTAATGGCCATTGGGTGTGACAGTGTGCACGCTACGCCACACTTACATTCATTGACAAGTTACTCAAGAAAATGGGTGGAATTTCTTTGCTTCCATCCCAAAGTCAATTTTTTTCAATTGTTTGTTTTTAATGTATTATACAAATATCGTAATTTTATTGGTTGTATTTTGGCTGAAAACTGAAAAACTATTTTCGTGTAACCGACCGAAGAAAATCGGTTAAACAGATATCTAACAAAAAACGGGAATGTACTAAACCTAGACTGAATTAAATCAAGTCAGTTTGTCCAAGTCATTTCATAATTTTGGCAACTACCCTTGTCAACTCCAAATCAAATCTTTCAGTCAAATTAACTGGCGTCGTGTTGTACAGTGTGGAATTAGTTGGTACTAGCTGTACCCCCGGCGTAACATACGCCGGTCTAGCCAGTTCCCGCATATCTGAGCGAAATACTGTAGTGAGCAGTATGGAATAAAAAGACACTGACTGCCCCCTGCCTCCTTCTCCGGACTCCCCTGCGGCCTACCACTTACATTCTGCCATAGTCTGTAGGGATGTGCGATACTCGAAAAATTCGAGCCGAGCCGAGTGTGCAACGTGTACTCGAACTCGGCTCGTAGCTTGCCTCCATACTCAGAAAACTCGAATCCGGTGAAAATGCAATATCTTTGCCAAACTTTTACCGATTTTGACGTTCAAATATACCAAATTCATCGTCTCGACGAGAGCTTTCCAGTGGTGTAAATTAAAAGCCATTAGCTCAAACCATTTTTCCTAAAAACTGGAAAACCAGTTGTACATGTTGACTCACACAATCTGTTAAGCAGCATTTTAGTTATTTTACACTAACAAATTAAAAGACACTTTCAAAATAAATGTGTTCACCAAACACTCGAACTTGGCTCGATGCTTCTCATGCAAACTCGGCTCGACTCGAACTAAAAATATTCTATTCGCACATCCCGAGAAACAACCCAACCAAATTTGGTAGCCAAACACTGGCTGTAAGGCTGCTGATGTAACGACATGTATTCACCTAGTTATAAGTATTTCTTTTATTTTCAGGTAGCTCTGTAGCTACATCGTTGAGTGCTGGTGAAACCGTTCCTAAGCATGTAGGATTGCTTGAAATATGTGGCAAGGAAATGCGCATGACAAAAATTGAACTGCAGACTGTGCGGCAGTTTTACATGGAGGACATTATCCTGAGCGAGACGAGTTTAGATCTGAACGACAACAATATTTCCAATAAAGTCATGGAATACTGTGCTGCAAAAGTTGACGAGTTATTGGATCGTGCTGCTGAAGAACACACAGGTATTTACTAGTTTTCTCCATTTGTGGCTTTTGTCAGTAAGATGGTCTCGTGTTTATATGTCACTTAAATGCACATGTAATTTGTAAGCCCCAAAATCTTGTGAAGTTACGAAAGCTATCTGTAAAGTAATCACTACATTTGATCCCGTAACTACATTCGGGAAGAGATTGGCCCCAGAAATGCACTTGTGCTTATGTTGCTTGTGGCATGTAAAATGATCCTACGAGAGTCGTCCCTCTCCGTCCCGTAATGAGATTATCTTAAAAAATGACTGATCAGTGAATAACTGTTAACTTGATGCAAGGTATTCTACAACAGCGTGCAAATATGCGTGGTGTTGCATTACTTGCCAGAGTGCTGAACTGATACTGTTTTGTCTTTGAAGCTAAAATGAACCTGAAGCTTTACTAAAGGGCTGTTTTGGTGTGTATGCAGCATACTGGGTTAACATGGCAAAAACCACACTGTGGTGGGGGTATGTTACCTTTTGAATCGTAAAGAATAGCTCCTCCACACCCTCAACCCCTTCAAGACATGCTCTATAATGTTAAGAGCGGCTGACGACCTGCGCCTTTAACAATGTTTATAACCACTGTTGAACTACTTTTCTACAGATATCATGCAACCGTCAAGTTCGAGATGGACAGGAAAATAGTAATAAGTGAACATAGTGAACTTTACATGGCATTGCTCCATACATCACTTGTCCTGTTATTCCACAAATAAGCAATACACCCTGTCAACACTTACAAAGCCTACGGAATGCATGTGAAGAAAATTCTTACCTTGAATATACGAACCCATACATTTATTACAATTACCAAGGTGTATACCTACATATTGTGTTTGCCGTTTGACCTACTGTCACGCTATCTGTAATTCATCCTGTTGGTAAGGTTGCTCTGTATGTTTGTCCAGCCATACTTGTGAATCACTGTGTGTATTGTCACACTGAATTACTTATATACTGACCTCTCCGTACAGTACGTACTTTATTCAACCGTACCAGGGCTCATGTTTTATGGCCAGCTAGATCATCACAGCATACCGTATGTTGAGTAGAAACAAGAAAATACGGAAGTCTCTTTCCTTCTTTTACAATGGACTAAGTACTTATCCTGGGGGGGGGGGGGGGAAACAAAACAGCTGAGAGTCACGCCACCTTTAAGAAAGGCACGGGACAAATTTACTGTACAGTATTCCGTACGAGCCATTTCTTTTTCCTTAGGGAAAAATAAGAAAACTTTCACTGACAAAGATCCACCCCTTCTCCCATGCTCTACTATTCTGGATGACCCATAACTCCGTTGTTCAGTTTGAAGCGTAAACAGACCGGTGTGGTCACAGCTCGTGTTACCTTGACCTAGGCTATTTTACCAATACCCCTCCTGCCAGTAAGGAAATACAAACCTGATGGGTCACAGTCCAGATTCCTGGTCACCCCAAAACCAGTAGCAAATAAACCAAAATCATGTTATTCTACATAAATTACGTAAAAAAAACTTTACCTGGGTTCTTTCTGTACACAAGCTATAGTATAAGACGGCTCATATAGGCAGACCCAACCTCGAGTTCAATAGGTCCGCTAGACAAAACATACATACAATTTCGTGTCTCCTAAACAGTGGCTGCTGCAGTTGAATGGTCCTCCTACAATTTGTGCTGCTGTCCTCCATCAGTCCCGACACCAACAGGTTTCCACAGTAAGCGCACTTTCGATAGCACTCATAACAACGAACTAGACATGCTTTCTAACATGCAACCGAGTTGTTTTAAAAGCATTTGAATAAGGCATTCGAATTAAAAGTAGTTATAAAGTTATGTAATAGATATAAAAAAGCCAATTCAGTTAGTTTGAACTTGAGTGGTTTGTGTAGTGATCACGACCCTTTACTGACATTGCAAATGTTCACTAAACTTGTTCAGTTTAAAGCCTGAAGATTTCCTGTCATTGTCATTGTCATTATCAGAATTATCTATTCGATTTAACCACGTTGATTGAGTGTGCATCATAGTGACAAGGCTGGCCATCTAAAATGATGGTAGGTGTTTCTTGGCATACTAATAAATACCGGTAGTTTTCTTAGGGGTTTTCAGTTTACCTAACAATAGCTGGCGCTGCGATAAGTCAAGAGGTGGTAGCACTAACAATAGGATTTTTTTTTTATTTGTAAATTCCGATGTGTACATGGAGAGACAATGCGATTTGCTCTCTTTTCCACTTAGCTCGAAGACCGCCGTCCTGGCCACTCATTCGGCTGTGCTTCTCCGTGCATCTGTTGGTTTCCCTGGAAACCTGTACGAAACTTGTTTTTTATGTTTGTTTTTTGCATGAGTGTTAATTCCTAACGAAGGACATGACGTGGCTTTTCTGTGGTTTCACGCTGGAAAGCACACTTACGCACATGAACTATTTATTAGCTACCACCCCCCTGCACAAGCATTTTCACCGCTCGCTGTTGGCACCACATGTCGGAGCTCACTAAACTAAGTAATGGACGGAGCCACCGTTACACAACTGTGAGTAGGGCGACTGCAAAAGAGTTTTCTGCACGTAATATATATTCTGTTTCTTTGCAGCCATACCATAATGAACTATCGAAATACAGTTTGCATACTTTCCTTAGGTAATAGGCATAAATCAAAAACTAGACTCTGTAATTGATTTAGGTGACTAAACTTGTCTGTCGCGACTTATTGGACAAGAACTTATATGATTTGCAAAAACTACAGTGCACGTACTGCATTCTAAGAACTTGGAAGAGTGGGATAGAAAATTTAAAATATGTACATTTTTCTGCACAGCGCACAATTCCCGTGCAAGCTTAATTGGTCCGGACTTGTCATTCTCTGCTGCTGGTCACACTCGGTTCTTTTTTAAGGTCACGAAAAACAACCTAAACAGCCTCTAATTCGATTGAGGGTTGAATACGAAGATTACGGGGAGACCTTCATCCAGTCCCAATTTGGATTGAAGTATGTGGATAAGGTTGCCAATCCTAATGATATGATTATTTTCCGTCGCCAACGGCAAGATACTAAGAAGAAAGAGGGAACTGTAGGAAAAGAAGAACGCATTGATTTGCGTGTAAGACTACCACCTTGTTCTTTATTTCTACCTTGCATTTTATGTAACAAATTATCTTTATACATGTTGTTAACGACTCATTATAGATGAATCTTCTAGACATTAGTCACTTCAGTGCACTAGATCTAGTAAAGGAATATTTTGAGAAGACGGACCCTACAAAGAAAATGGCGCTGTTGACGGAGAAGGGCGTTGGAGCCGCAGTAATGGAATTTGTAGACAAGGAAGAAAAAGAAGCCATTGGAGAGTTAGTCAAGTAAGCACAATTCTCTTGGGCCACACAAACAAAATTACTTGATTTATGGGCGGATTTGGATATTTAGGCACTAGGTATTCTACTTCGCAGCAATCTTCTTGACTGTGTTACAAAATGGGATCTCCTCTACCAATCGGCGCGTTTCCACTACGTTACAAGCCTCATTAACTCAGTTAATTATGCAAGAAATCAGTGTCACTTCCACCTCTACCCCACTCACCCCCTCCAATCTGCTTCCTACCACTCTTTTTCTTGCCGCTGGCGCGGTCGGTCGTAACCAGGGAGGGTTACGATTCCTGTTCGGCGTGAATTATTATTTGCTTTGTTGGGAACAATGTGTTGAATTTACGTGCTTTGACAACAACTGCATCGTAGGCAACAGAGGATTGCTAAAACGACCAACGTTCAAACAGCGCTGCGTGGAGCCGAGGCTAGCACGCAGGTGAGGAGAAGCACTGGCGCTGGTTCGAGGTTAGTTCCAAACAAGATGGTGGAACGGACGTTGGTACAGCCGTCGTAAAGTTGGTGAACGTTTTCGACAACGATTTGTGTGAAGCAATTTGTCATTGGGATATTTGGAGGTAAGTAATTGCGTGTCCGTAGTGCGGTGTTGTATTGAGTCCGGAAAATTTATTTCCGAGTATTGTTTGGAGGTTAACAGAAACGGGCGATTTCTGGTGTGTGCGTTGGAATTTTGATTTTCGATTTCTTTGAAAACAGGCGAAGTAAGACGTGCGTGATAGGAAAATCGGTGAAAAATTTTTATACCACACCTGGTCCAATACTGTGTGCCAGGCTGGATAGGATGGTGACAGTCGGCGGCCTAGGGGTTTTTTTGGCCAGGTGTGTAGTGATTAATAAAGCAACAGGTGGTGGTAGTAGACGCATGAGATGTTGCTTTTTATAGCCGACGAAAATATAATTACCTTTTTTATAGCAGTTTCCCCCCTTTTGAGCATTATTCCCCTAGAAGTTTGAGACTTGTCTTCCCTGCCTGGCTCGTACGGTACAGCGCATGCGCGGGCTTGGGCCAGCTTATATAAGCTCCAGCGCAGCGTCCTGTCGGCATCGTTTCTCCTAGGGCGATCGCAGCGCGTGGTCGTCCTGACCATCCCCTTTCGACGTTCCGATTCAAGATTCCCATTCCACGTTCCGCATACCGCCGTTCCGCGGATGGAGTGTTCTTCCATTCCTACATCATGTGCAGCCGTTCCGCTTCCCCTGGTTCCTCGAAACCAATGGAAGATCCACCAGTCCTCTCATCCATGGACCGCTCTTCTTTGCCCGTACTGGATTCACCATGTCCTGAGACCATTCCTCTGGGACCTCTTCCGTCCTCTTCGGTTTCCCTTCTAGGGCTAACGACACAAGGTGCTGGGCTCCATCTTGGTCCCTGCGTTCCTTTGCCACTAGCGGTCGTTCCGCCTCCCACCGGTTCTTCGCAACCAATGACTGATCTGCCAGTCTCCTCATCCACGGACGATCCCTCTTTTCCCATTCCGGGTTCCGCATGTCCGACGACTACTCCTCTGGGATCTCTCACCTCTCCGCCAACCTTTGGACCTATTTCTTTGTTCACTTTTGATGCCGCTACAACTCATGAGCAGCCACCCTTGCCCGCACCAACACTGGTCTCCACAGCTGTGCCTGTAAGGAACATCCATCGTTACGGGTTACTTTGTCGCCCGTTGGAACCTATGGTTCCCCATCAGCCTTACATCTCACAGGCGCCAGCCCGACATTCCGATCGTGTTCCTATGACACAAACTTTTCTCTACCGACAGCCTCGTCAACCTCCGTCTACAGTATTTCCTGCTCTTCTATTCTATTTCCCGGCCGACAATCACAGAGGAGCGTTCCGAAGATTTTGCTGAACCGCAATTCCTCAGGTTCCGGTTCCACCTTCCACCTCTGTCTCTTCAGCATCTGGTTGCCCTACCCATGGTCCGACGCCACCTACACTGATTCTTCCATCGCAATCACTGCCATTCCTTTCGGAACGACTGTTGCCTCCTCACCAGTCTTCATTCTACCAGAATCGCTGCGTTTACCGGTCCCATTTCCGACCTTCCGCCGTTCATTTTGCTACCCAGACGGTCATTCCCACGTTCCGCTTCATAGCGCAGATCCTGGTCCTCCATCTCCGAAGGCTGTGTTCATTGATTTCATCTGCAACTAAGATCTTCCGTACGACGTCCACTATACAATCCTAGGTGCCACATCCCCGTACTTTCTACCTTTGTCGCCCCGTTCTGCATCGGTTCTGCATTCCCGTTCCGTTACCATTCCCGGCATCACTCCTCTCTTTCCTCACCGCTCTTCATCTGCTCTACCACCGGCGGAATGCTATCACCATCCGTCGTGTAATAACGCTGTCGCTCCACCTGTCCATGGTTCTCCTGTGGTTCTGTTCTCCCCATCCTACACTTGTTTCCTGTAACCAGTCCAACAGAAGGGACTGTAAATAATGGCTAACACGTTCCTACCTTCTTGATTCCACTACCATCGTATCAGCCAGAAAACTCTTAACAAGAAAGAAGAAGGAAAACAAGAAACACAGACGCATTGGCAAATTACTCTGGATTCGTTATAAACCCAACGTTTCTTCAAGCCTTACGAACTACACCGCTTCCGTTCATATGATAGAAATCGTATGGGACCACCCGATTTCTACCATACTATGATCCCCATACTGGATCGTTCTCAAAAAAAAAATAATAATAATAAATAAAATAAACAACAAAACAAGGAGACGGGACAAAGCCCCACAACAAACTTAACCATCATTATGACCATGGTTCCCAGCAAATCCAAACCATTCCTCACCCAAGAAAATGATCATTTTCCCCAGCAGACGATCCTTCACGGGACGGCCTGCTAATGCCATTCTCCTTTAAATGCTGCATACTGCGTTCCCTTCGACAAGAGTCCACAATCCGCATTTACTACCACCTGCGATTGCCAGGGGGTGCCACCAGCTGCGGACCTACCGCTCCCTCCGTATTCAAACTTCCCGTGTCCAGGCAACCGCCACCACATCATGGCTGAAAATTCATTGTCCGAGGGGTCGATTCCCGACCAAGAAGACCAATCCGTTCTACAACAACATTCATCACCAAATGTGCCTTCGCCAAAACCATGTCGATGCCCAGGTTTCATGGAGACAAGCAAGACACCACACTTCGACCCTCACCCAAGTTGCCAAAACCACAGGTCCTGCGATGGTCTCACAAAGAAGTTCAGAATTTGTGTCTGCAACGTCTTTCAAAACAACGCGCTGAACGAGCGTGCCGACAACGAGCCGCTGCCGCCACGATTCCTCAAGCAGACGCACCATCACAACATTCCTCACCAGCAAAAGTTGCTCCTAAACGTGTTGTGTCATCCCACGATCATCTTCCGCGTTCCCCAAAGAACTCGAAACTTTCATCCACAGATGCCATCCCAGCAATAGCCGGAACTTCTGATCACCAACTTCTGAAGTCCAGCATCCCCGCTAAGAAGTCTGTTCAGATAAAATCAGCTCGCATTCCTCTTGCACCACCCGTGCGCCATGGTACGACTGACGTGACTAGCAAATATAACAAGAAGTCTTCTCCACCACGTTCCGCCGCCAACGTGGCCACCCTCACCACACGAGATGAATCGTGGGTTCCGCTTCCACTTTCCGACCTAGCATCACAGGAAACTAATCCTCCCTCTGGACTCGCTCCATTCCCGGCAGCTCCTGGTCTGCGCGAAGCACTTAAGCGTGGTATCCATCTGTCCGCTACAGAAGCCGAAGATCTAAATTTTAATATAGACTTTGTCCGCACCTTTCCTGAACATTTTGCTAAAGACTACGCAGCTCTACGTTCCGCCCTGACTGAACTACCTACCCTCAGATAAGCAGCTGAATTTGCCGATACGTTGCGTGCCGAAAATGCTATGCTGCATGCGTCCTACAAAGCCTTAACCAACAAACTCAAAATCGTCAGTCGACTGTACTACTCAATGAGGTTGAACTATGCTTTGCTACGAACTCATTACTCATGGCTCTCTCCAATACCATCATCACCGCCTTGGCGGGTGTATTGCGCTGTTCACGGACACGCCGTCCTCACAACGCACCTGCAACAATGATTATTCGTTCACCCGGACACCAAACCCCTGCAATGCCACGGCATTCTCCGGCCGTTCGTGATTTACACCAAGCTGCACCATCGCCGTTGCCATCCCCATTACACGATCCATCATCCACCGCACGACATTCCCTCACGCCATTGGCTAATCCACCCGTACCTACTACCACAGTATCTGCTACTAGTTCACCTGTCGTATCCAACCAACCGGACGTACCTTCACCAACCGTTCCTGCTCTACCTTCCACCACAACGGAACCTCTTACTCAACAAAGTGTCAACGACTCCTCCACTATTTCGGCATCCGTTCCTGATCCTCTCGGTCCTGCCTGCACGACATTCGCCACGGCCGGCTCTGCAGACCCTACTACAATGCACACTATCCAAACCACCGATCCTGCCGTTCCGGCCGACATTCCCCCGTCTCACTTTGGCGAGAGACTACTCAGTCTCCACTTCTCTCTCACATAACGAACTACTCTGTGGCAGTTCGACGATGCCCCGTTGTTCGTGCCGGTTTTCCATGGGATAAACCCACACACACCAACTGCTTCCGGGGACCTACCTTGCTCCCCATGTCGTGCCAAGGCAAAGGGTGTAGCACTAGGCTTCAGGATGATCCCATAAACTTGTCAAGTTCCGACCCCATAACAACCCACCTTTTTACGTTCCTTTTGGCCAGCGAGGTGTTCGCTTCGACGGTCCTCTCCCTCATTAGAGGACGGTGGAAATTTGCTCCTCGCTCCACATCTTTTGTTCCTCATTATATGTATCTGACCATTCCGCTCTCCATTGAACATCAAAAAAAAAAAAACAGAGAGAGAAGACGGTAGAGAAAGTAGAATAAAGACTGGGAACAATACGACGGGAAAGCGACGTACGCCACACCACATAGATTTCATCTTTCACCCACGTTCCGGACCCATCGCTGCTAGAAGCCTGTGTTCCATTCTTTCACCTGCTCAACCGCATGTTCCGTTCCTAGTGTCCCATTCCTCATAGTGACAGCATCCTCAAATCATCTTTCTTCCCACAATTAGGTAAGGTGTTTTCGGTACACGAACCTGATTACCTACCTTGTACCCCTTTGAAAAATGTCACACGAGACTCACAAAAACGCACACTTTCACAACGAAGAGTCTACTAACTGCAAATTTTCAACTACTAACTGTAGTCGTCATCAGGCACCTTAAAGGTAAGTTTGAACTCTGTTTACATTTCGTATTTCAGTCCAATACACGGTTCGAATTCGAAACTGCCGCTGTCTGCTATATTCAGTCGATTGGTTCA
>JAHWFP010257404.1:0-20304 GCA_023313725.1 Lithobius niger | reverse complement strand
AGCTTTTTTTTTAAAGGCTTAAAACAAAGGAAGAAAGATGAGGTTCTTAGCTAAATAGGCTTATATTAGCACTATTTCTGCAATATAAATAAAAATCATTTTAAAGAAAGACGACTGCTAAGGTGGCTGCTCACTGAGATAAATACCAACGTGGCTACCCACTGAGATAAATACAATTTTAAGAATCCAAGTGCAGGAAAAGAATTCTTGGTAACGTATTGTTTTAATGATTTGGTTGAAATATTGTCCAGTGTTAGTTCTTCTTTTATATTCTGGGTTGACGATTTGATCTTGGCAAATTTTTGCAATCTGATGCCTCTTCACCCAACAAAGATATCTTTTCGTTAACGATGCATTGACCATTGTTTCAATCTACAATGCAATCGTTAGAAGTATTTTAGGTTAGGGTTCTCTTGTCTGGCCCCCATCGCAACCTTTTCTGATTGATGAGCTCAAGCGAGTGTAAATAAATCTAATTCCATTCATATACTTAATGATCTTTAAATCGTAATCACTTTACGCATGAAGACATGTGCAACGAATGCTAAATTCCAACATTAAACACTTCATATCTGCCTTGTGTTGAATTTCACGTATCAACTCAATCACAAGAAAATTCAGTGTTCAGAACTGTTGAAAAAGCTATGCCTCCATGTGCCATCCGTCTCTACTAGAAAGAATGGGTTTTTTTATGTGCCTACTGCTCGAACTGACTACTGGAAGCAAGGGGCATTATTCACTTGACTTTTGTAATGAAAACAACTTTAATAATATAACAGCTTTATTACAGACAACAAATGGTAAACGGAAACAGGAAGGGATAAAACTTCATCCTCTAATAATAAGATTTACCATTCCTAGACCCAGTGGGCTGCATCAGCGCTAATATTACTGAATAAAAGTTAAAGTATAGATAGTATTTCAAAATAAGATCAAAAACATGGAAAGATTAACTTTTCTGAGACCCCGTATGAACTGATGAAGACCATGCGAGATCACCAACTCGGATATATAGGAATGGCTGCACTACTTTGTTTGAGAAAAAGAACTCGAATCCGTTCACCACTTTCAGCATTTGGAAACTGTCTGTACAAAATGTCTCACCTCTAACGATTCAGAATTTATTTATTTGAAAAGTTGATTTTACAAGCAATCACAGCCCCGTTACAAAATCAAAGCACAATCAAAATAATGAACACATTGATGCAAACAAAACTGCACGCAAGTCTCACCAAAATTGGCGACAAAAACCTCCCTGATTTTTGTCAGATTTTTTTTTTGTGTGTGTGGAGTTTCTTCTGCATCATTGTGTTCATTATTTTCAAAGTGCATTGGTTTTGTAATGGGGTTGCGATTGCCTATAAAATCAGCTTTGCAAATGAATAAATAAATAAATAAAAAATAAATAAATAAATAAATAAATACAATGTCTCACTCACTTAATACGTATGCTATTAAAGCTACGTATGAACTTTAATTTTTGACGAAATGGTTGACTTTACATAAATCATCGAATTAATGACCTCTGGATTTTACATTATTTTGTGGCTATTTTCTGAGAGAGAGTGCTGACACCCTTCTTTAAAAAAATGGAGAAAGTCGAGAATTAAGACTCCACTTAATGCTTCCTGTCAATACACGGAAGTACTCAGTGGGGTTAAGTGCAAGGTTAAGTGCAATGTCAGTGCAAGTTCACTTTGCTTAAAGATGAAAGGAGAAAGTGGGCATTAACATGTGCCTCGGCCAAATCGCGAAATTTTAAAACCGTGGTCATAGCCGTTGACACGGGCATCAGCGTTAAGTCGGTGATATGAAACTACCATCACTGAGTGGAAAAAGAATGGAATGTACTGACCAAGTAGCACTGGGAATTCTTTGAAATAGTTAACTCTCTTGTCCTATATACGAACCTTGTTGCAAAGTAGGCGGAGTAGAGGTACAAGTGGTTCCTTGGTAATGTTAGCCAACTGGCCTTCTGACAGAAACAGATTATGCCCTGTTTCGCAAAACAATGCTGTCACGCCTAGCATTCTGGGATAACTCTTTCATGACGTCTGACTGACTTTTAGACCAGGTTTTCAGATTTCATACCTATCTTGGCCGAACGTGAGTTCGACTCTGGCGTCGACTTGATGTTAGTCCTAGGAACCCTCAACAATCCTCAGTGTATGTTGGGACCTGATTTTTTCCTCTTCTGCTTTATCTTGCATTGCAGTGACGTGAAAAGGTAACAGGAAACCCTTACGATACACACTAGAATAAAAACAAGACTACCCTGTTTAGTAAAAGCAGTTCTAAGATCCATAAGCTAGCTGATTTACTGACTTACCTGCCATAAGGTAAAAGTCAGGCCTTTTTTAAAATTCCTTATAAGGTTAATACATTTTGTAGTACAAAAATTTGCTAAGATGGATGCTGTAATCCGTCATATGCTAGAACAGAGCCTTGATACTGTCCACCACTATTCTCGCCTGAAAAAACTTTATGCTCCTGGTGGTATTATTCCTAATCTAGTAAGCCGAATAGGTAAAATGTACTAATTTACCAAGCCATGTAGGTGAAATGTCCTAATCTAGCATGCCGTGTAGGTGAAACGTTCTAACTTAGCAATACATGTTGGTGAACTGTTCTCATCTAGCAAGCCATGTAGATGGTAGGCTATATACGTAGGTGAAATTTTCTAATCTAGCAAGCCATAGGTGAAATGTACTAATGAAACGGGCCATATATGTGAACGGTCCTAATCTGGCAGTCCATGTAGATGAATCGTTCTAATCTATCAAGCCATGTAGGCGAAACGACCTAATTCAACAAGCCATGTAGGTGAAATGTCCTAATCTATGAAGCTATTTAGGTGAAATGTTTCGTAAATTGTCAGTTCTATGCGATGCTAGGGGTGAAATTTTTGGACAAACTATGCAAGACAAACTATTGCGAAAGCATTTGCCGTGAATGTCTTCATTAACCAAGAACGAAAGTTAGAGGTTCGAAAGTGGTCATATAACACCCCAGTTCTAATGTGGATTTATTTTCTTTAAACCATGCAGACAGGCTGTATTAAAGGCTGGCTTTGTTATCCAATAGTCTGCGAATAATAGTTTGGAACCAGAGAATGAAAGAAAAACAACAGCCAGTATTCTGACAACGCCAGTCTTTAAGCCCCAATTCCATTTACACGAGACCTGCGAGCACGCTGCCCATGTGTCCACGGACTAGAATACCACTTGATGACCCGCCTGACTAGCTCTCGATACTCAAATTCCATTCAAGCCACTTGTCTAGCGCTATAGTATGCTAGCGTGGCTCTGACTGGCCTAAAATGAACGCATATTTCTGCTCATAGCTAATTACTGCAAGAGTTTCATAAAACAGCATTTTCGGAATCAGTGGCTTATTCTCTAGTTTTGCATAATGAAAGCAAGTTTCCCGACTTTTGTGAGAAGTGAACGATCGTTTGTAGTGATGATTTAACTCTGCGGCCAGTGGCCTGTTTTGATCGGAGACGAACAATAGTGGGCATTATGATTTGAACCTAGTCTACATACCATTCCATGGCCCCAATTATAAAATACACGCCTAGCTATGTGCCGATTCATTTTCTTTGTTTCACATTTATTAAATTGTCTAACTAAAGTTGAATGACAAACTAATCGAGTGCAGGAATATGCAACGACTTATTTAACAGTGCCATCTTGCCTGAAACTTCATCGACTCTTCTTCTTCCTTGGGTGTCAGCAGAGCGAGCTGAGCGAGTTGCCCCGCTAGCTGAAAAATTCTACACTGAGAAGAGCACGAGATAGCCCCGCTTGTCTTGGCGAGACATTGTTACACGCGTGTCGCAAATATGGAATTTGCTGCCCTAGTCCACGCTTAGCAGCTTTGGTCTCACGATACTCTCTAGCTGGCTGGTCTCGCGTAAGGGAGTCAGGCCTTTAATCTTGGAACTTTGCTTCGGAAATTCTTTACCTTGTGATTTCTAATTTATTTATTTTGAAAACCTCAGAAAATGCTGTACGTTATTGTCTTTCACGATTTTGAGTAACTGTAGCTGTAATAGTTATCATCATCTTTCTCATTTTCAGAAGGCGGATTCTGCGACTCTACGGCAGACTGTATAAGATGTAACGAAGACTCGGACTGTTCAAGTGTTTATATTAGTTCACGTTGCTGCTTACAAGGAAACAAACACTGTTGTACCTGTCCAGGTATGTGTACCTCAGTCATAGACAACCTTCGGAAAAATCGTTCCTAAATGCGTGAGGAGTTTTCTGATTCCCAGTATGATGTCACTGGTAACTTCACTGCTTTACGCTCTGGCTTCCAGTGACTTCTGTAGAAAGAACTCTTCACTAGACAGAAAAACCTTCAGATAATTCATGCTAGGATTATCTCTGTAATGATAATTGCATGGCAGAGGTGGTTGTCAACTAGAATACCTGCAATGAGCAAATAGATGGTAAAAAGTCATTCGGTTACAAGAAAGAACTGTATTTTATCATTCGGTATGTAACCTATCATTGCTTAGCAATTCCATTGACAACGCAAGTGCGAGAGGTTTACATCTTGAAGGAACACAGGTAACTTCGTAATTCCCGGTGAACATGCACTTAACCCTTTTTTGCCCACATCTACAAAAGTAGACAATTGTTCATTTTTTCCATAATATACACACAGCCGCTCACAATGGCCCAATGTGTACATATGGGTAAAAACTTACTTCTGAAATCTTCCAGTGGGCCGCACCTCTTTAAGAATATAAACAAACAGGCCAGATGTAGGCACCCAGCAAAATCACGCCCAGTCGTGCACAGGTTCACAACTTGTCAGGTAATATACAATATTTTCAGTTTTAAAGGCAATGTTGGCGATGTTCAGAGTTAAGCATGATCAAAGCACGTGGACGCAAAGCTTTCAGGACCTGTATTTAGATTCAGAAGGTAAAACAAGATGCTGCTTGTGTCTAGTTATGTAACGTTGGGAAGGCATGGTTCATCACACGAATAAGGACAATGTTCAGGACAACAAGGTCATTAGCACCAATCTCAGTCACAGTACAGTGGTCCAGGTAGCCACTGCCCCACACATTACAGAGATGTTGAACAAACCCAAAATCTAGATCTTATTACTGAGGATGATTTAGTAATGGATGAAGAATATTTTAAGGATTTAAATGAATCTTCGGCTGACAATAACACAGACGATAATGACAGCAAAGACATTGCAGATGATAATATTTCTATTCAAAGCCAAAACTGTATTGATAACCGTAATAATATTCCAGTTGGAGTTTCTCACTCGTTTAGGGCTAAAGATAGGTCATTAATAAAAATAATGAAGAAAAGAGGTCCCAAAGCTGAACCTTGAGGACCTCCAGGGCTAACCAATAGATTATTTTTATCCTTTTGATATGCGAATCCTTTAAGGGTGACTCGTTGTAGTGTATCATTCAAATAGGACCTACATGAAAGTGATAGTGATCCGTGAATACCAAGGTTACCTAGTTTGTGAATCAGGTTACTGTGATTCACTTAATCGAAGACTGTGGCGAAATCAGTATGAACAGTGTCGACCTACCAGCTCTCACCAGTGTAACTTCAGCAAACAGTTCCAGAAAGAACAAGGATAGTGGCGGACCTGCCCTCAAAGTCACCATTCTGACTTTCAGATATGTTTTTTTTAATCATAATTGCTCTACACCCTGAAAACAATGAAACTAATCACACCCTGTTTGAGACACAAAGTGTTTTAGAAGTTTTCAACTTCCAATCTCATCTACATCCTACTATAAACCTAACCAAAATAAAGCAGAAAAAAATCGTATCTTCAACTTTTTTTATGAACGGTGTTTCCTTTTTTTATGTTCCATGATGGCCTAATCTAATTTCGTGCCTAAAGGTGCGAATGCATAAGTAAGGTATAACTTTGACTCGACAACGGAGTATGTTTTGTGATATTAAAGCCTTAGATGAAAAGCATAGTTTTTCTGTTGTGATATCGGTTCACTGACAAAATAAGCTAAAAAATAATTTTTAACCCTTATTACACAATAATTTTTGTCTTTTTGTTAATACCTTTAGGATTGTTTCCACCCACCCCAAAACCTATTGGTGAATGTGAGTGTTGTGCTGTTGGAGGTAAGGAAGTAACGAGGGCTCGCAGTAAGAACATTGCTTAACATATATTAATATTAATTTTTAAAAAACTAAGTGTCCTAAACCCAGTTATTTTCACAGGCAGAGTGAATTAATCCAAATTTGCTTTTCCTGTTCATGTGGTGCTCTGTTATTGATACAACTGTGGGATACAAATCTGGGAATTCCTCAAATATTGAGAGAATTCAATGTAGTGAGTTGACCGTAAACTCCTCTCACTGTGATAGGGCACTTGCCTGCCTGGGTGAGGGAAATGAAAGTCATCCTGTTTTAACTAGACGATTTTTAATTTTGGCTATGTCAGTTTGTGTGCATGTCCATCCGTTTGTGCTGTAGTTACAGCCTAACGTCTGAGCCGATTTGAGTGACAATTTGAAGGAATATTCTTTGAAATAAGACTGAATTAAGTACGTACATAGTTTGAGATGAATGAATTTTTATAGTGGGAGTGGGATGAATCCCAGGTGGAGCACAGAAGAAATCAGCAAGTAGTTTACTGAGCGTTAACACGTGGCTTTTAGGTAACTTGATAAAAATCCCAGATGGCAAGGAAACTGTTCTAACTGATATTTGTTATTAATTACATAGATAAAGACCTAAAAGTAATTTCTGGAAAAATGGGGGAAGGTCAAATTAAGTCTATTGTTCAGAGGTCTATTAGTAATAGAAACAATAATTTCCAGAAAAAATGCACGAATACTAACCAAGGTATACTGCAGGGACCTCAGGGCCCTTCACGTGGAGAGGTGGTGGGAGGGAGGCAAGGGGGTCTGAGAACCACTATAATCTTCCCCACCAGGAGCTACAGTAAGAAATTGGCATGGATATAAACGTTTTCTTGTAACTTACAGTTGGAGTTTTTGTACGAACAATGGCCTCCTGTAGTAGGAGCTTCCCCGGGTGCCCGGTTGGCCCAATCTGACTCTGGTCCTACTCTTATTTACTTGCGTAACCACGACGACCTATTTCAAATTTACCTTTCCAATTCATGGGGTGCAATTTGGGAATTCCTGACATATTAATATGAGATTTAATTCAGTGACTTCACCGTGAATCCCTATGTGCTAGGATCTCAATGTGATAGAATAGTCTCAATGTCTATTCGTAACTTTACTATAATAGACTGAGTGCACAATGCAACCGACCCCACGATTTACTATTTTACTCTGTTTGTTAGTTCATAAATAATCAGGACAGAAAGCCAAATTGGCTCGATAGGTGATAAATAAACACAGATTTAAGCCTTTTTCCGTTGTATTTCGAGCTTAAAATAGCAGACTATCTGAGCTAAAATTGAACCCTCGACCTTTGATTCCAAAGGCCGAAGTCATACCGCTAAGCCAGGACTTCAGTTGTTGGTTGAGGGTTCAATCCCCACTCGGGCAGTCTGCCATGCAAGTCCAAAAGGCAACAGAAATAGGTTTCCATCCGTAGTTATTTATGTTTGTTTGTTCCAAAATTGCAGCCAAGTACACGAATCTAATCACATGAAATTTGGTAGGAATATTTTTTTTTAAATAACGTGGAATGACGTATATAGGCTACTTGAATTTGCGATGAAAAAAAATTTTTTTTTGGTAGGGTGCGCGACATCCTATTGTTAACCTTTTACAGCTTGCGCCCAGGTGCACGAGGACGTACCAAATGTTCACCAAATAGTTAAGGGGAGAAAGTTGCCTATTTGTTTTGTTAAAAGAAGTGGTCAGACGTTGCCAAATTCTGCCTACTTTCAATCGTGATACTGCCACTTTAAAACAATTTAAGCAATTGGAGCGAGCCAGCTTACGATTGGTAATCAGTATTCGTTCGTTTGTTAGTGCTCTTTTGTGTCGGGTCATCAGCAAAATCAACCGTCAATGCAAGAATCAGTAAAATGGCGCGAAACAGGAACAGTGACGTCGGACGCATTTCAGCTTTGCTCATGTATTTCGCACAGTTTCTCGCGCTGTTAGTATTCAGTAGGCCGACCCTACCAGAGCTACATACAATCCCAGGTCCTTGAATAAAACCAATAGCGAAATGCTGAAGTGGTTTTCCAGACGACACTCGAGACTGAAGGATTCCGCGGCCAGGCAACCCATTCGGGGTGAAGTTACCCCAACATTTTGGCGCCGAACACACCAGACTCTCACCAGCGTTAACAGCATTGCACTGCGTCTTCCCACCGTTGGTTCGTCAGTTGACATTGTTTTTGCCGGCTCTGATGAAGAAATCTACAGGGTCGTGACTCGTGAGTATGGTTGGCGGAATGCGGCAACTGTTATTGCATTGCAGTTAAATTGAGTGTTTTTGAACCAATGAAGTGTACATTACCATTTGCTTATAGATGGCCGTTTACTGCAGCAGTTATTTTCGTTGAATTTCCGTGTCCTGGCAAACTAACTGTTTGTCAGGAATTGTGCGGGCATGTGCTTTGAAACATTTTCGCCCATAAAAATTACGTTGGGGGGGGGGGGGGGGGGTGAGTTAATTGACATTTTGTGGCTGGAAGTTGGGCTAGTGCAAGAATCGCGTGAACACCTGCCATCGTTGTACACTGAATGCCCAGATGATGCTGGCGCGGGAAAGTTTTATGAATGGGTTGGCGCTTCTACAATAGTACAGTATTATAGGAAATATTGGTCAGACCCGAGCTGATTATAAACTCTTTTTCCCGCCAAAAAACGTCACCCGGGTGCTTCTGGTTTCATGCGCTTCTTGTCGACGGGTCCGACAAGCGTGTAAATCATGACACCTTACGGGGGGTAAATCATTTGTAAATCAGTAAATCAAGGGGAAATCACTGTAAATCAGTAAATCAAGCAATTATTGTAAATCAATAAATCAGAAGCAAATCAGTAAATCACTGGTAAATCAGGTCAAATAAAGAGTAAATTATTATAAATCGTGTAAATCAGGTAAATCATTGTAAATCAATGATAAATCAGTATATCAAAGGTAAATCAGTAAATCAAAGGTAAATTAATAAATCAAAGTATGCCAGTAAATCAAAGGTAAATCAGTAAATCAAAGTATGCCAGTAAATCAGTAAATCAAGCACACTAGTCAAGCCTTTGATGGACCCGTCGGCTTCTTGTGCCCTTGTGCATAAGCGGTTACAAATTCATTGATTTGCGTTGTGCTAAACGGTATTATTTTTTCTGGAGCCTGCTAGGGAACAGTCATTTACGGCCACCAACATTATTAATACTGGATAAATGTCCAGCCGAACCATAGTATAATTAACACGTGACCTCAAAACGATGCACAGCTTTTATATTTTCTGTATTATTGTCACATTGATGACAAAAGTCCGAGTGTACGGCGTTGTGGGCCACTTGTTCTCATAAATTTCAAATATCAAAAGTACACACACGGTTTTGAAAAAAAAGGAAAGGCGACAGACTTGAATTAAGGTCATTTTCACCGACTAGGACAGGAGAGTTAATGGCACCCTTTAAAGCTATATTTTTTTAGTTGCCTTATTTGTCTTTGGAACTTTTCCACCGATTCAAATGACCATGGAGGGAAGTGTTTCCCCACCCTCAAAGAAAAAGAAAAAGAGCTGAGAGGCCATACAAATCCTTGGATTGGAAAATTTATTTATTTACTAGAAGAAAAATCATACAGTACAAATGAAGAACTATTTTTCGTCCCGCAAGAACTCCATGGTTGCATCCTTTGATGTGAAGCCCAATCTCCGCTAGTGTAAGCCGCCAATCACTGCATCTATTATTTGGTGCTACACCAACATAAAATAGAATAGTGTGCAGTTTTTGTTAACGAAACCCTCTTTGCTAACCAAGCTAAGGTGGTTACTGTGAAAGTGAGGCCTACCAGGGAAATAATGAGCAAGATGATGATTAACCCCCACCCACCCCCCGGTAAACTCTTTTGGCCTACCTAACCTAGCCAATCTGGGAGGGTCTACAAATAGGAAAGAAAATCATCAAAACACTGAAAATAAAAAGGATTTTCCTTCCTACGCCTCCTCCCCAGAGTGGTGGTGTTATCAGGCACATCCCAGACCCTCGTATTTCTCCAAAACAAGTGCAATCTAAGTTGTTCCTCCAGCCCCCACCCCCAATATGGAGGACACGTTAGCCTTGGTAGAGGTTAGCGGTTCAGCTGGATGAACAGACCACGGCAATAACAATTTCTATAGGCAGACTAAAGTAGGAGATGGCTACCAGGACTGAACTCGTTAGAGGCTAGTCAGCATAAACAACTACAGGCTTATCGGCACTATCAGTGAGTGCTTGACAGTAACTTAGTAGCCCACCAGAAGGGGCAGTGATTTTCAAGCTAGCCTCTCACAGCAAATGGATTTTCTAATTGCTGTTAGGAAATATCCAATACTGTAAATTTGTTGCATTCTTCCCAAGGATGCTTTCTCTCGCTGGAGGTTTTTAGGTTGTGACGAGTCGGCCAGCTGCATGACCTGGTCTTCGCATGTGCGCTGCCCCTCTATAAAAGCATTCAGGTGAGACGGCTTGCAATCTTTTCCCATCCAGAGCAGATAGAACGTCGACACTTCGTTTTCTCTGCAGCCTTCATCCTTCGTTGATGTACTGCCTTCACAAGTCAACAGCAACGCAGCAAGATCATTGGTAAATCCGAAGGAACCTTCACCCATGTTGGCTGACCCTTAGTATCTTTTTCCTCCAGTGCAGTCGATGCGACTGCACTTCAGTTTTCTCTCCTCATTTTTCTTACATCGATCATTGATGCCTTTGGTCGTGGTGACTATCTCCTTCGGTGAAGAGCTCCTTTGGTCATGCTACCTTCTCCATGCCACTCCACGAGACCCTTCGGCCAAGACAGCCTATTCTTCACAAGACTGCTTTGCCATAATGGAAGACTGCCCCCGTTGACCCGTACGTTGTTGTCGTCGTTCGCCACCCAGCACTCCCTTTGACCCTTCGGCACAATCGTCTGTCACTGTCTAGTTGGACAACTAAACGCTGTTCGTCTATTGTCTTTCGCCAACCAATCTACCGGACGTCTTCCACTGCACACGAACCCTCATCGTCTCCAACAGCATCGAAATGGTTTTAAACTTGTTTCGACCCTTTTGAAGACACTGAATTGGTTTATCTGATGCTTCACATCGAAGCTGCCCAGATTAGGCTTACACTAATCTGTTGTTGGATTCATCTCTCCATCCCATGTGCTTTATCTAAAGAAGTCATGGCTTCGGTGCCTGTTGCCTCTCGCCGTCCGCCATTTACTGCTCCCTACGGTTCGTCATTTGCTGCCTGATGTCCTTCGCCGACAACTATTTGCAGCTCTGTTGACATTCGTCCTTCGCCGCCTGCTGTCCCTCGTTGAATGCCGCTTGCAGTTCTCTGCCGATCATTTCCGCCAGCCTGCTGTTCATCGCCATCCATTATTTGCAGGTCCCATCTTCATCCTTCGCTGCCTGATGTCCTTCGCTGGCATCTATTTGTAGCTCTGTTGACGTTCGTCCTACGCCGCCTGCCGTCCTGTATTCTACAGGTCCCAACCTTTGTCCTTCGCTACCTGGTGTTCTTCGTTAGCGACTATTGCACCTTTGTTAACGTGCGTAGATTGCTGCCTGCTGTCCTTCGTCGACTGCTGTTGCAGCTATCTGCTGTTCATCATTTCCAGCCTGCTTCTTTTTGCATCCGTGCTGACCTCTTTACCTCAGCCTTCCCTCTAACTTTGCTTTCGGTCAAAATCCTTCGCCTATGGTCAACTTATCAGATTCTTTGGCGAGTATCAGGAAAATCTGAAGGAGCCTTCGAGCAAGATCTAACCTAACCTAACACCCAGACTACCTTCTTCACCACCTACAGTTTTCAAGTTAATATACATGACTCTCCAGACGATCGCCCTCCGCTGTCTGCCATGTGAAGCTCTTCTGTACTATTGTCCCTTGTTGCACGTAAGTTACAGCCCCGCCAGACTACCGTCAATTGACACCAGTTCAGAAGCTCTTCAGAAAGATGACCATTGTGACACGCCATTCGAAGTTCTATGAGTCTGCCGCCCTCAGTTATCTGTCATTGACAGCACCTCACGACTGTCACCCTGCGTCGAGATTCACATCGGGCACTTTGTCGTTCTACGTCTACCCTTCGTCACCTCACCCTTGCTGACTGTCATTATTCAAGCCCTTCGTTTGTCCAGCAACAACACCGTAAACCATCTTTCATTGTCGATCCTCGTCAAGCTCAGTCCTTCAAAACTTTCGCTCATACAACAACACCTATTGTTGTCATGTGGTGCTCCAAAAGAGGCTCCATCAACACGTTGCCAACTCCACCCATTAACATCAAGTTGTGCTACAAGATTTACAATCGGATCTCTCTTCACCATCACTCACTGACCTTCGGCCGAAACAGCCCTGCACATCTGCAAAGATTGAAAGTTCCTTCCGCTGTTTTCATGACATCAGCAAGACCTCCGTTCCAACCTTCAAACCCCCGAAAGAAACAATGCACTCACCTCATAGCTTATATCTCATTTCAAGATCTCTCGAAAGCTGCAGGAACTCACGAAGGAGCTGCCACCTCAAGTTTTCCGCATGACTCATACGACAGCCGAATTAAACAGAGCCACATCAACAGCCCACATCTTTTCACAAGTCCTGAACCTTACACAAGATCATCATGCCATCTGGGTGCGCTAACAAAGACAAGGAAGCCGCAACAATTACATCAACCACATGGGCATGACCAACCACTGCGTTCAACGCCTGACTGATGCAACCATTACCAAAAGCATCACTGTACCCAACGACAGGTTTTGCTTTTCATTGGGGACAATCGTCGTCGCAGAAGAATTATCAGCCATCAAAACCAATCTTCGATGTCTACGCCTTCGTTTTCTCTCCTGCCTCCCTCAAGCCCTTCGTCCTTCGCTCAGTAGCCATCCTTCATCTTTTGCTCAAGATCTTGTCCTTCAGTCAAGCCACTATGTCATGGCAAACATCACCAACCCCTTGTGGCCAGCTTTTGATTCACTCTTTCAAGCGAAAACCCAAGAAAGCCAAATCTGCAAACAAACCTTCATCGTCAAAGTCACATCATTCTCCGGCTGACACTCCACTCGATCTTTCAGTTTGTTCATCTCACATTTCCAGAAATCCTCTTTCACAGGGCCTTCAGAACGACTGTCAAAGCCATCAGAGATTCAACAAACAAAACTTACCAACACCACTGGAAACGATGGATTTTTAGTTATAACGGAACGAAATTCACGCCAGTCATTCCCTTTGAATTTTCCAACATCCCATTCCAGGAAGGATTTAAAAGTTCCACCTCCGGGTTGACAGTTCTGTCTTTCAATTCTGTCTTAAAGCAACGAACAGCTTCACTTCTTGACAACTTCCGCATTTCATCCCTTATCAAATCTGTGAAGTATGACATCCCTCAACACAACACACTTTTCATGATTGGGATCATTCTATCGTACTAAACTCCCTCGTGATGGCCCCAACAAGCCATTACAATGCGATCTTGAAGCCAACTCACTCACCAGACCTTCCCAGTTACCTTTGCTCTTGGAGTAACTTCAGGAGCATGATTGCATTCTGGATCAAAATGGTCATCATCAGAGCTTACAAAGACCTCAACATGCTGGCAACAACACATGAGCACTGCACATAAACTCAGAACAATTTTGGTGTATTGGGCTATCCACTGCACCATCAACATCACTGAAATCCCACAAGCTTCCTGGAGAAGTCAGACTGTATTCAGAACCGCTACTCCAGTGTAATGGCAACTCTAAAACTATGGATTACATTCTGTAGGACCCATTGTCACTGTCAGACATGTCGTCCAACCCCCTTAGCACTGAAAACAGACACCCACAAGTCCTTTAATGATGTCCAGAAGCAGAAGCGAGACTCCTCTTTAAACACTCGCTCGTTTTCAGGGCCACCACATTTATCGAAAGTGATCCAAATTCTTTTTTGTTGAACCCTTACATTCCCATTAGTGGTAATCGGCTGTTATTGGGTTGCCCTAACACTGTGTCACCCTCACTGCCCCTTTCACCTAGCGTACTTATCAGCCACAACCCATTTTGTGACTGCATCCGTCTTGAGTCCGATCCGTACACCAGTGTTCGTGACAAGACTAATTGGGATAGAAGCCACAAATTACTAGATCCAGACAAATTCGGAATGAGGTTCAGATGACTAATTGGTATAGAAGCAGCAGATGACTGTGAACACGACTAATGGGATAGAAGCTGCAGACAATTTCTGGGCACGAGATTAAATGGTATTGAAGCACTAGAGGCCTGAACAAGACAAACGGGATAGAAGCTACACGCAACTAACAGGTTTAGAAGCTACAGTCGATCGGGCACAAGACTAACGGCGATCAAATCCCCAGATTACTAGCACAAGACTACGGGATAAAAGCTGTAGATTACTGACACAAGACTAACTAGAGTACTTAAACTTAAACAAAATAAACAACCAAAGCTAAGCTTTTATGGTTGGATGAGCAGAGAGTTCACTGCCTGGCAGAAAGTGTTTTGTCATAGGCTGCCTTTCAGCCATTAACAGTTTTTCAATCACATCATGAGAAAGCCAGTTCCAGTGGTCAATCACTGAAAAATAAGAAAAAAACTGCTTCCCGACATTGGTGTTCGCACATGTGCGTTGCAACTTGAGGCGGTGTCCACGAGTGCCAATGGAGGGGGCCAAGGTGAATATCCCTTCAGCCTTGGCGCGATCAATCCCATTCAGAATTTTGTAGGTGTGAAGTAGGTCATTTCTGATGCGACGGTCGTAAAGGCTCGTAAGGCCAAGCTCCCTGAGCCTAGCATCGTATGGAATGCATGCAGTCATGGAACAAGTTTGGTAGCGCGCCTCTGAATGCGCTCAAGGAGCTGCTGGTCTTTAATAAGTTGAGGGCTCCATACCTGGATGCAGTATTCAAAGTGAGGCCTGATGTATGAAGTGTAGAGTGTTTTAAGGGAGGTGGTGCTGAAGAAGGTAAAATGCTTTTAGATGCGGCCAACCAGCATATTAGCGTGTCGGGCAGCAATAACACATTGCCTGGTGACGTTAAGATTTGAGGTAAACGTTACGCAAAGGGATTTGGCCTCATGGACTTCAGGCAGCTGCTGAGTTCCAAGAAAATAGGTAGCATGGAGGTTGTTGGGACCAACATGAAGCGCTTCACACTTGTTAGCATTGAACTTCATGCCATTGTTCAGTACAAGCTGTAAGTGACTGGGCACGAGAATAACAAGTTTAGAAGCTGAAGATGACTGGGCACTAGACTTACGGTGAAAGAAGCAGCAGACGACTGGGAACAACACTACGGTAATGGGACAAGAAGCTGCAGGTGACTAGGCATGATTCTAACTAGGACAGAAACTGAAGATGGCTGAGCACAACATTTACTGGGAGCGAAGCTCCAAATTACGGGCACGAGAATAACACATAGACTGGGCCCAAGACTAACTGGGAGAGGAGCTACAGATTACGGAGAACAAGACTAACTGGGTTAGAATCTGTAGGTGACTGGACATAAGACAGTGATAGAATTAGCAATAACTGGGAACAGAGCAAACGTACCTCGAAGCTGCAATTGATTCGGCACAAGAACAACAGAGGAGATGACACAAATAACTGAGCACAAGAATAATGAAGCGAAACAGCAGACGAATGGGTACAGGATTAACTCGGATAGAATCTGTAGACCACAGGGAACAAGACTGCTATAGAAAAGCAGACGAATGGGCACAAGACTAGGGTAGAAGTTGGGGTAGACCTGGGGTAGAAGTTGCTGATTACTGGCCATATTAGAGACAAAATGGGATAGAAGTGACAGATTTCTAGTATAGAAGCAGTTGGTCTCGCTTCCTGGCTCAGGGCCAATTTTTTCAAGATTACATTTCACCAAAACAATGCTAGGAGGGACTGACTACCAGCTCGCGTTGGAAACAGGACCTTTTCACAAACATTGTTGAGTAAAACACCTACAAATCGTAATTTCAATGCAAGTTCTCTGTGATGGTAGTCACGGCCACTGGTTTGATAACTTAGCGTGTAGGGTCACCACAGAGAGGCAGAGATAAAATATACGGCAGCATTGCTTTGGATCGTATGACCCTCCTCCCCTCTCCCCTCGCCTCATTTATGACATTTATATTAATTTTATATTATAAACCAAAGTCTCATAGCAGAAAATGAAGACAACGACCTCCGAAAAGGGAACAATGAAAACATGAGAGTGTGTCCATTATTTGGCTTTGAGTTGAAACTGGTACATTGTTGCCTTGAAAAAAAGTTGAAATTGGCACATTGTTGCCTCGACTAACAATTTGATCTACGCTGGGAGCGTATGACGGCGGGTCCAAGCTCTCTGGGTAAATCAAATCAAATCAAATCAAATCATATCAATTTGATCTACGCAGTCAGTGCAGATGCACGAAGAACAGTTATTTTTTATACGGTATGGATTGCTCAAGCTAAGCCGACAAACTGGGAAGGAGGGCCTGAATGGCAAATGCCCGTGTGTGGGGCAGTGCGTCTGTCAGTTCTGCTCTTAGCATTTAATTACTACAAAATAAAGATACTGGGAGGGTGGCTGGGGGGACATTGCGTTTCTTACCATTAAGCATATGATTACCCAATAACTGAACATGAAAAGTACTTTTTTAGGTTGTTTGAATGGATGGGCAATTTTATTTGCCCAAAATCTCGCAAAATATAGAAGGGCAGTATTTAATTCAAGTATACATTCAAATTCAACTACGTGTAGCAAAAGGGAGGTAGGAAAGAGGAGGGACAGGTAGGTGTATAGGAGGAGAACGGCGAAAGAAGGGAGAGGACGGGAAAAAAGGGGGGGGTGGAAAGGAGAGAGTATCGGGGAAAAGGAGCGTTTTACAAAGAAAAAACTGCCCGTCGCACTACTAAGCAAAAACTGGGAAACAACCACGGCCAAAACAAAACCCCGGGCGAAGCCGGGTACGACAACTAGTTGCTTATATATTTTACTAAAAATGTTATAACTGCAATTCTCATTGCTTCCATATTTTTTAGTCCTGGTGTCCTTCTGTCTGGCTATCATGCCTACGTGTCTATATCCATTGACCGATTCATTTCATGTTTTACACCTGTTGTGACAGAGCATGACAGAGCGTGGTACGATCACTACGAACTACTAGCTTTAGTGCCAATATTTAATTTAAGTATGCTTTTTACCTTGAATCGCTTACTACAGATCCATATTTTAATCTTTCCCACTTTGGATAGAGATGTATCTTCACACCAGTCATTAATTAGTAAAACATACCTTTAACGTATTATTGCACACGCACTTGTGGTAAGGCCTTAATGCCACACCACAATATGTCACTGGGAGAGGAGATACTCTGTTCTACTTCAAACATTAAGCTTCACAGTATGTTCGTAAATATTGTAACATCATGGGTAGAGGATTCAAGCATTGACACCCCCCCCCACACACACACACAGTCACGCATTCCAGTGACCAGTCCCAGCTTAACGGATTGATTTGATTTATTAAGGAGCATCAACCGAATTGAATTATCAGCTCCGAGGAGAAGGAGAGTAAACGACGAGAGGAATAGTTGTCCCAGCATGAATAGAAAAAAGAACAGTTAACACAAAAGGAACAATAGATGCAGTTTACTATATTCATGTAAAATATCCGGGGTTTTCCGCTTGGATTTCTCGTGCTAAATTGTCCCTCTCGTCACCTGCAGTGGGGCAGATAACCTGGCTTGGTTCGGCTCCCTTAAGTGAAAATGTCAAACAACAAATGGGTGACGGTTTTCCGCTTGGATTTTTCCATCTAAATTGCCTCTCTCGTCATCTACAGTGGGGCAGATAACCGGAATTGGGTTCGGCTCCCTTAAGTAAAAACAGGCAACAAGTGGCAAAACGGGCAAAACGCCCTTGATAATTAAAGGAAATTTCACAGGGAGAAATAAGTGAATGTTCCCAACTTTATAGACGTTAAAAGCTGCCGAGTGAAATCTGCATCATATTCTATGCCCCATTTCTGGGCACGAGGTGCTGGAATTTCGATTTTCAAACATTAGTGCAGAGAAACAAAGCTACAGACAATGAGACATTTATAGTACTTTCGTCGTGTTAAGTCCCTGGATGCTACGAGAGAGTACATTTAACTTTCTTGTCAAACATTAATTTAGGGCATTAATCAGAAATTAATGTAAAATTAAAAGAAACGCAAACCCTAATGTTTAACATTTGTGTATTATTACTTAATATGCTTTAAAAAAGTTTGTAAATTGCACGAATATCAATGACACAAGAATGGATTTTATAACTGTGTTTTCAATTACATTGGCGCGAGACAGCGGACGTGACTTCGGCCTAGGCACAGCTGTGACGTCACAGTTCATTAGTCGCGTGACTTTTGCACCTCGCTCCATAGTGCACTGCGCAACTGCGCAAAGTCAACCGGAGTCATCGCCATCTTGCCGTAGCCAAGACAACCAACCATACCGTTCAAGTCAATTCCGAAACTGAACAGCGGCATCTGGGCCACTATTACTTCAACAGAACCACTGTCTCAGACGATTGGCTTCTTTTTTTGCGATGTTGTAGACTATAACTAATTTTTTTGCACATTGTGCCAAGTATCCCTTCACCATGAGGTAAATTAAAACTAAACTTGCTTGAGTGATGAGCATTAATAATTAACGACACCAAAACTCGTATCTCAAATTTTTTACACCAACTTGCAGATCTCGTACGGTTTTATTACTTCTAAACATAAATATTAAGGTAAACATCAGTTAGTTTGGAGCTAATCCTTGTATTTAAGCGCGTCTTAGTAGAGCGTAGCAACCAGAACACTGAACCAGCCGCGTAGCTTCTTTTGTGTTAAGCGCGTGCGTTTGGCCCCTGATGAACTGTGACGTCACGCAAACGAGACTTCACTAAGGAGTTCAGCAGCGATGAAAAGGCGTCTGCTAAAAACGCAACTTAGTAAAATTATTACGCAAATACTGTAAGATGTATTGAATTCCGTACTTCGCATTTGTTTTTCGAGTACACTGCTATACGATGCTGAAATTTAATATGGTAGGGTTTAGTTGTTCTTTAAAAAGCTTGACACATAAAATGATACCGTAAGGTACAAGCATCACATCTTTCAGCTAGTGGTTGAATATCATTAATACTTAAACAGTAAGTCTTCGTGATTTTTGTTTGCCTTCGATTGCTGAAAAAAATGTAACACATGTTACACTGATGAAGGTTTTGTGTACGACTACTTAATACTAACAAGATTTTATTGCCCGCTTTTCCAGGTACTGGCGACTGCCAAACTCAAACGAAGTGCATACCCTGTGTAAAGGACATCGACTGTTCCGACAGTCTTCCCGAATCCCGTTGCTGCTGGCAAGGAAGCGAGTTCTGCTGTTCATGTCCAGGTAAGTTTCCTTCTAGTGTATATCGAGCAGTTAAAGCCAGGGTTTCTGCCCTCAAAGCTACGGCTTACTTACCGCCAAAAATTTTTTAGTCACATTTTCTGAGCGATTTTCTACATTTTGATGTTTTTTATACTAATTTCTTAGGACCTTACATTACCAGAAATAAACTAATGCTCATGCAGATGCTTAAACAACTCAATTTTCTTTAACCCCACTGGAAGTTACAGTAAGAGAAAGAAGTATATAGTATAAGTTATAGTAAGGATAGAAACACCAGTAACCAGTTGACACAGGGCGGTACGTTCTATTCTGCCATACCTGCAGTAGTATAGAAATACGATTTGGTCACAGATCCACCCCAAATGACCTTTGACCTTTAGACCGGAAGTGACGTCATACCGGAAGTGACGTCATTTTCCAAAATGGCAGTGCCCATGGGAACCGGAAGTGACATCATTTTCCAAGATGGTGGCGCCCATGGGAACCGGAAGTGGAAAATTTTCCAAGATGGCGGCTATTTCATCCATCTGGAGGAAGGTGGAAAAGCGCTTTTTGCTACCGTTTTGAGTCCTTTTGCTACTTTTCAGCAGCATCCGTGCAAACGGAGGTGCGAACAATTTCCAAGATGGCGGCACCCATAGGGACCGGAAGTGGAAAAATTTTCCAAGATGGCCACCCATTAGAGGTCAAAAGTTAAATGTCAAAGTGAAAGGTGAAAGGTCAAATATTAAAGGTCAAAGCTCAAATATTAAAG